>JBAKBP010030080.1:0-26213 GCA_037953745.1 Lithodes maja | reverse complement strand
GATCGGGTGGCCATACTGGAGAGATAGGACAGGTGACAGAGACAAGTTTATGGTCGAGAGGAACCCAAAGCAGAGAAAAGATCGACAGTATAAGAAGAAGGGTTAGAAGTTAGACACAAGTTAAGAATGTTGGGCCGATCTCTGAAGCGATCCTTGGGCACGGGTGGTTTGCTGAACTAACTGCTCTTGATCAATAAGGATAGAAAAGACGTAGGCTTGTTCACCAGGTTGGTCATTAGTGTGAGAGGAGAGCAATTGGCGGTGGTGAACGTTGAAATCTCCTAAGATGGAGATTTCTGAGAAAGGAGAAATGGATAGAATGTGTTCTACTTTAGAGTTTAGATAGTCGGAGAATTTGGGAAAGTCGGTAGAGTAAGGGGAAAGATAGACAACACAGGAATAATTAGTATGAGAAAGATAGGATAGTTTGAGTTATAAAGTTGAGAATTCAGAAGACTCAAAATCGGGAACACGAGTGCAAGTGAGTTTGTTGTGCACATATGCACAACATCCGTCTTTGGCTTTTAAAACAAAAAGGAAATCATAGGGAAGGACAAAAATTCAGATATTTTAATACCACGTATTATAAGTAAGTGTGCCGGTGTGTTCGGTGTGTTCGATCTCCTGGTATTATAGATAAGAACCTTAACATATCAATAAATATATAAGCCACAGAAGTGGGTCAGGTCCCCGGTACATTGTTGAAATTCTGGGATCAGGATGAGAATGAGAGAAGGAATTTATACAATAAGCCGAGCTGTTTACCCTCATTCTCCCTCTTCCTCTTTCTCTCCTTGTCTCTCTATATACCGGTATATACAATACAGTATATACATAGGGTCCCAAAATAAATGTGCCAAACTGTATATATATATATATACATATACATAGTATATATGCGATATCGACTGGTTGCATGGAAAGCGCACTCTACACAGGAACAGTAGGATAAGGGTTATGAAAAAACATCTTGGGAGGTGTATTTATTTGATACAATTTGTCGGACTCTTTGCGTCCATCAACAGGTCTAAAAAAAATGAAATTTGCAAAGTATTTACAAACATGTAGGCAATAATAAAATGGCGGGCAAAATTCCGAGTTCACGAGGATTCATAGACAAAAAATAAGGAACAGGTACCACCAGTAACGACACAACGAAATATAATATCTAAGGAGCTACTAAAGCGATTTCTATATATATATATATATACAAACAAAACAGTGACCGAGGTAACACCTCTATCTATCTATCTATTGCCTGACGCTGTAATCCCCGAAGGTGTGGCCACGAACGAACCGCTCCCATGCACCTCTGTCCCCAGTCAGTCGGCGCCCCTCCTCCCAACCAGCACCGCCTGCATCAATATACTTCCTCACTCCATCCTTCCACCTCTCCTTTGGTTTACGTCTCCTTCTCTGTCCTTCCACCTCACTCGCGTACACCCTCTTAGTCATTCTCTCGCTTTCCATACGTTCCATAATTATGGCCGAACCATCTCAAGGTGTTCCTTTTCACACTTTCCAGCACATCTACCTCCACACCACACCTCCTTCTTACTTCCTCATTCGTCTGTCTATCCCTCCATGTAACTCCGCACGCGCTTCATAAGTAACTCATTTCCACCGCTCTCACTCTTGGTCTGAGTCTTATCTCGAATGTCCATGCTTCGCTTCCGTAAGTCAGTGTCGGGATTACCACACTGTCATGCAAGGACTTCTTCACTTTCATACTGACCACCCTATTCTTGTTACTGCTTTCAACGTTCCTACAACCCTCTTCCCCCGTTGCACCCTCTCCCGCACTTCTTCATCCATAGTCCCATCTGTACTCAACACACTGCCCAGATACTTAAATGAGCTGACTATCTCAATAGCCTGACCGTTTAACTTCACCTCACACTCTGTGGATTCACCCTTTTCGAAGACCATAACCTTGCTCTACCCCGCATTTACCTTCAGATTCCGTTTTTCGCACACTGTTCCAAACTCATTTACCAGACCCTGCAACTCCCATTCATTATCACTCATCAAAACTGTATCATCAGCAAACAGCAGTACAGGTAGCTTCAACTTATTGCCCTCCCTTATCAGCGATACACCAACATCCATTGCTCTTCCTTGTATTTCTTCCATGACTCCATCCATATATACAGTAAACAACCACGGGGACATCACACACCCCTGTTTCAACCCAACATTCAGGTCAAAGAACTCGCTCTGCTCATTCTCAACACGTACTGCCGCCTTTGCACCCTCATACATGCTCTTTACTGCTTTCAGCAACTTGCCATCTACTCCGTATATTCAAGTACTTTCTACATACCTTCTCTATCCACTCTGTCATAGGCCTTCTCCAAGTCTGTAAAGGCAACATACATCTTCTGTTGCTTCTTCAGATATTTCTCCACAACACAATTCAGGGTAAAAATCTGATTTACACATCCTCGTCCTTTCCTAAAACCTCCCTGCTCATCGCCTATCCATTTCTCTGAAGTAACACATACTTAACCCCGTGAGTACCAGCGACACACGTTATGCGTCGCCTATGTATGTAACGTTAACCCCAGCGACTCAGTGGTTGCGTTCGTGTTAATTACTCTTGTCCTATGGCACATAGGGCGTTCAGATTTGAATCGGAACTGCTTTACTATCCCACGCAACAATACCGATGGTTGGAAATCTTCCAAGTCCAGCTGCGTGCGTGTGGGCGCGCACGAGAGTGATTTTCCAGTATTTTGACTACCCTTTTCCCCATGTTTATTGCGACTTTCTGCCACCCCGCAGGACTACTAAATGACCTACTTGAGCGTTTTTTTTTTTTTTTCCTTCATTAGTAACCCATCCCATGTGTTTTCAGGGAAAAAAATTACAACCTGCTGGTCCCACATTGTATATGTATCATAAATAAGGTGGTGCTCAATGCGTTAAATGGTTTAACCCTCCTGGCCCGGGCAGGCTCTCAAAATGACAGTGTGGGCTACCCGGGCGATCTGGCCGAAAAACGTCTAGGCCTAGGCTACCGTATTTTTGTTTAGTTTAACTGCTAGAAATTTCCCACGCATCTATAAATGTAGTGCGGTTTCAAATCTGTAGACTGGCGTTGAGTAGAGCTCTCTATGTCAACTGGTTCAGTTGTGATGACGATTTCAGTGGAGAGCACTTGCAGGCGATGTTAGCAATATGACGATCTTTTCACTACTGAAACAACGACATACAGACATACAATAACAAATGAGTCTTCTCTTTCTTGTTTTCGGAGGTGCGGTGACGTAACGATCGGCTTTGTTTACATGCGTCGGACGCACGGCGTTCAGACCAAGCTGAATAGGCTTTCAAGCTTACAGATTTTAAAATGACAACCGGGCACCTGCCCTTCATTCGTGGTGTCATTTTAAAATGACAACCGGGCCAGAAGGGTTAAAATAGAACGGTCAAGACGGACAGGACTAGTAATTAAGCGTAAATTAAAATTCTACGGGAGTTAAAAACTATAATTTCAACCCAAAACTTTAGTTCAATGAGGCTACCAACTTTAAATAAAATTGTAATTAATTTTAAGTCAGTACCCATATTGGACTAGTGCGAGTGATATATACTAAAATATAACCACAGAGAGCCGTACGGCAGGAATAATATGCAGTTGCTGGCAGTGTTAGGGCTATCAACGTGATTTATGTAGGTCTTCATGGAGCTTCCACCAGGAAAGTTAATAGTGCTCTCTTCTTGACTTATGCTAGGTCGAAGAAGTTAAAGATTGCTGGACCTTATTACCCGAACGAGATTCTACATTATTATACTTGGTATTCCTCTGCCTGAGGCACAACATATTTTACTACGACCCAATGTTTTAATTGGAACTCGTTTGAATTCGATTAAGGCTACGGATATGTGGCTAGGGCGGTGTATATTGAGCGGAAATTGTGGGAAAATGCCTGCCAGAGTGTATTCTTAGATAAGGAACTTCCCGCAAGTAAGGGTTAAATCTTAATCTGAAATTTTATTTTAATCAAGTAATATTGGTTGTTTGATTTATAAACACCAATATTGGCTATATAGGTAAGAAGCTTGTTTCTCAAAGTTTATGCTGCTTAGGCAGTGGCTTTGGTGACAGCCTCGAGCATAGGAGTACTATGTGAAGACTACGGAGGTCATGGCTCAGGTACTTTGAGCAATTATGTAGAGAGTTATTTGTTATGGTAAGAGTTGTGGCCTGGATATTTGCATGAGGCAGCACCAGGGATTTCACCAGGCAAACAATATCTTGTCCCATCCCCTACTCTAATCGACGCAGGTCAAAATATTCATTAATATGGAATAATGCACAATGCCCACCTTTTGTTTTTTTTTGTTTTCTATGTGCATGACACAGACAAAATGCAAAGCTGCCTGTAACAAGTGTCCTTCAAATTTGAAAGAGCGAGAACCAAATTATTATTATAAGTAGTATTATCAACTCTGCGAAGCAGAGTGGTATCGTGCATGCAGATCACGCCCGTATACTGTGCACCACCAGTCAGCTTGTCTGTCGTCGCCGTCGTCGTCGTCCGTTGTCGTTATCCATCTGTCTGTCCGGAAACTCCTCCTAGACCGTTCGATGGATTTTCACCAAATTTCACAGGTATATCCATTTGGTCAATGCGAAGGTCAGTAAAAAACAAAAAAATCCATTCAACTCAAAGGTTATGGTGAAAGGTCAATGTTAAAAATAAGGTAAATATTTCACTATACAAGTTACTTGTAACCTTAATATCGTATTGACCAAATTTTAGGTAAGTATTCTAATGGGTAAGGTCAAAGGTCAAAATACGTTTTTCACTAGTATTTCTTATACTAACTGTTAGATTCTCACTAGGCTAACCATGTATATGTGGAATACTTAGGCCAAGGTCACACAAGAAACTATACAATTCCATATGAAAGGTCAAGGTCACAGGTCAAGGTCAAATAAAAGGTTAATATGCTATTTTCTTTACTTTTCATGCAAACTTCACAGCATTTGAGGAAATAGTTGCACCTTAAATGAAAAGGAAAATAATACATTTGGACACACTTACCATAAAGGTCAAGGTCAACTATTCTATTAATATATATGAAACTAACTGATGGGTTTTCATGAAATTAGGCATGCTTATTTGATTTTCCAGGGCATTTTCACAATACAAGTTACTGGTAACCATGATATCGTATTGCCCAAATCTAGATAAATATTTTAAAGGATAAGGTCAAAGTTCAAGGTCAAAGGTCGAAATAGTTTTTTTACTAGTATTTCTGATACTAACTGTTGGATTCTCACTAGGCTTACCATGTATATTCGGAATACCTAGGCCAAGGCCATAGAAGAAACTATTCAATTCCATATGAAAGGTCAAGGTCTCAGGTCAAGGTCAAATGAAAGGTCAATATGCTATTTTCTTTACTTTTCATGCAAACTTCACAACATTTGGCGAGATAGTTGCACTTTAAAGTGAAAAGGAAAATAATAAATGTTGAGACCTATAAAGGTCAAAGGTCAAGGTCAACTATTCTATTAATTTATATGAAACTAACTGATGGGTTTTAATAAAATAAGGCATGCTTTTTTATTTTCATATGCAATGTCAATGCAAACAAAAATGCACTCTTACATATAGGTCAAGGTCACAGGTCAACTTTTATTATTTATTAAAAATTATTACTCAAATTTTTGAAAACTGGCTGTGTTATGGCTTATTACTTAAATATCATATATATCAAAATTCACATTAATATTGTAATAGTTAAGGTCAGAGGTCAGGGTGAAAACAAGAGTATTTGTCATTTACCCTAAACTTCTCCTTGACTGTTTAATGTATTGTCACCAAATTATACAGGCAAATTCAGTTGGTCAATGCGACGATTATCCAAATATATGTATTTTATTTTTAAGTTAAAGGTCAAAGGTCAAGATCACAGTATATGATCACTATTTGTAATCAATATGTTTTTATACGAATTACACCATATTCATAATGCTAGGTAATATGAACATTGCTGTCAAGGTCGAAGGTCAAGGTTAAAGTTTGAAATGTGATTTTTACTAGTATTTCCTATTTAATGTAAGATTCTCATTAGGCATACCATGTATGTTTGGAATGCCTAGACCAAGGTCATACAAGTATAAACATAATTCCATTTGATAGGTCAAGGTCACAGGTCAATATCAAATATATGGTCAATATGCTAATTTATTTACTATTCATGTAAACTTCACAACAGTCATTGAGATAGTTGTGCTTTAAGGGAAAATTAAAATTTATTTTTCAGACATCATTAAGGTCAAGATAAAGGTCAAGGTCAACTATTTCTTTAATACCTCTGAAACTAACTGATGATTTTTAATGAAAGTTGACACTTATTTTATTTTGTAGGGTTACATCAAAGCAAACAAAAATAAAATCCTACATAAAGGTCAAGGTCAAAGGCCAAGGTCATAATTTTACCTTCATCATAAACAATACTCAATTTTCGATAAGCTGACGACTGTTAGTTGCATTTTACTTAAATATATATTTCAATCATATATATATACCGGTATATATATATATAATACAATACTTAAGGTTAAAGGTCAAGGTTAACACCTTATTGGCGGGCTAGGCGGTCTATTTATATGTACCGCCCAGCGGGGTGTTTTTAGCCAAAATAGGGCTGTTTACGTGATCATTTTCATGCCTAAATAAGACCCAGAGCGTAAAACAAGTATCTATCCCTGAAAGGGCATAAACAGAGCTTTCCAATGACACCACAACGATCCTTTTATGACCGCTAGTTTTCTTGCAACAACCGCGCAACACGAGTGCAAAAAGCATGTAATTCGGTACTTTCCCCATACAATTCAGTATGTAGCAAGTGAGAGAGGGAGGGAGGAGGTGGGATTCGTGTCAGTAGGTTCACCGTGGTGGTCTGGAGCAGCCATACGCTCGCTACTCTCCTGCCACCACTTGTCTCTCTCTCTCAGCAACATTACGTGCTGAAAATGCCACACGATCTATGTCGCGCGCCGCCAGATAGTCCAAATTTATTATACTCGACTTATGTTGTGGGCCGCTAGTTAGGGGTTAAAGAACAAAAGAAGAGTGTTAATAATTTTCTTTAAACTCTTCCTAGACTGTTTAACCCTTTGTGTACCGGTGACGTCTCTTTTATTGTAGTCTAGCTATAATTAGACGATTTTGTGGAGTGTATGAAGGATCTGTGGTAGTAAAAAGGGTTAATTAAGATAGTTGAATGCCTTCTAATTTTATGGAGGCCCTTCTTAAACTAAATAAAATTGTCTTAATATCCAGTATGAAATGAAACTAACAGAACTGTACTGAACGGGTTACGTAAGGTCACCAAATTTTGCTGGCAAATTCGGTTGGTCAATGCAACGATTGTCCAAATTTTGTGTTTTGTTATTCAAAGGTCAAGGTGACTGGTGAAGGTCACAGATTATGGTCACTATTTCTTTCTTACATGTGTTCTAAATTTGAATTTCACCATATTCAAAATGCTACAAAATAATGTTACGCTAACATTATTATAGATAAATATTCCAATGGTTAAGATTCAATGCGATCATAACTGTAATTATATATATATATATACTGCCGGGCGGACATGAACCACCAACAGTCAGGACGAGTGTCTATGCTTTAATCCACTGCACACAAGTATCCTCCATCAGGCTGTGGTATTGTTGATTAAAGTATGGGCACTTGTTCTGACTGTCGGTGGTTCAAGTCCGGCTGTGAGTATAAAAACATTTAGTATATATATATATATATATATATATATATATACAGTATATATATATATATATATATATCTATATATATATATGCCAAATATCAACAGGGAAGGAAGGAAAATAAACACGGAGTCCCAAGCGCTTTCGTGTATTACATCTTCAGGGGACAGAGGACAGACATGGAATGATCATATACAATGTAATATTATTGAAGTGCGAAAACCTAAACGAAAAATATTATAAACTTATACTAAGTCCCGTGTTTATTTTCCTTCCTTCCCTGTGGATATTTGGCATATTATAAGTTCACGTGTTGCTGTGACTTTCTTGCATATATATACAGTATATATATATAATTTATATATATATATATATATATATAGTATATACAATATATATACATATATATATATATATATATGTAATGCCCTCGAAAATATCCCGCAACCCCAATAATGTACTACCCGAGTTGACGTCTGGTATAGTGTAAAATAGTCGTTGATGGGAAGTCTAATAAACTCATAACGTGAATCACCACAAGACTATCACCTGGTTCTTACAAAGAGGACTAAGGTTACTATACTTTTGTACATCCGTGGTAGTACAGTGGGTTAGCGTGCGGGCCTGGTTGACCTATGGGCGCCATGGTCACTAACCAGGGTTCGAACACCACCCAAGGCATCTCAAAACCTGTGGGTTTTTAGGAGGATTAAACTCCCTTCAGAGGTTCGAGCCCCGCGCCAGGCACCAGGAAAGGTTGACCCTAAGTGGGCCTGGGGAGTTTTCAGGACAGAAAAATTCCCTTCGCACCCAGTATAACATTGGCGGCAGTGGTGGTTCTTGATTCGGATAGAAGATTTCATTGCATTTCATGTTGCAGAACAATAGAAGCATTGTAACCGCGGAAATGGCCGCAGTTCGCTCGCACATCCCCATCCCCCAATACGATGGGGACACATACGAAATCGAAACATACATGGACATTGTAAAACCAGTGTTAGACTTGGTGTATAACACGAACCGTGCAAAAATAGCCGTCCCCTTACCGCACCTGGGAAGAGCCGTTTCCCTCGTTGCCCCACAGGTTTCCCCTGAACTCACCTGGGATCAATTTAGACCCATTGTAATCGATGCCCTTGAGCCATCACTAGGTATTTTCGTCCCCTTTTCAAAAATCAAAGGCATAAAGTTCGAAGGCGATCTAGACACCAGCATTGCCTTCATTCGTCAGCAAGTAAGAGCTGCATTCCCTGCTCTTCCCGTGGAGCAACAAAACCAAATTCTCTTTGTCTACCTCGTGCAAGTGTTACCCCTTTCCATCCTACAACACGTCACTGTGCATGACCCCGTTGATTTCTCTAAAGATCTAATCACCATACGAAAGTTTTTAGCGACCCAACCCAAAACCAACGCCCTAGCAGTCATAAAAAATTCCCCCACTCAGAAATCAGCTGCACGTTTTTTACGCCCATCCAGAAAGAATCAGAACAAAACTCATCCTCCCTCACCTCCCTCTTCCCCCCCTCCTCCACCACTGTACCTGGCGTCACTCCGCGACGCCACACCACCACCCCCTCACATTTTCCCCCACGTAAAACAACACTCTTCCACCCCTCTACCTCATACAACCCCTCCTCAACCTCTAAACAATTTCCTACCCCTGCATCTCAAACTTCCACACCCCTGTACCTATGTTCAATCCGCTCATCCCATTCACCAATCCCTCCCTCAATCAATGAAACTCCCTTGCCAAAACAACCTGATGAAGCAACTCTCTCTTGCTCAACCTTGATCAAAGAAGAACCTCACCCCCATCCTTTCCTCAACTTCCTCCAACCCCCAAATCAGATCACCCCCATTTATCCATCTTTTTCCATCGCCCCTCAACCAACAAACCCCCATTGCCAACCGTGACTGCAAAATCCACTCTCTCTAACAAGGAAAAAGAGAAACCCCTATCCCACCGCTGCCACCAATGTTATGCCCTGATTTTATTCAGGATTAACTATTGCGTAGGTGAGTTCTGCAAGACTGGAATATCCGGTTTCATATACATACATGTGAGGGGTCAACAGAACACATAAATAGAATCTTGGAATGTGATTTGTAATACAGCTTTATTTCGCTAAACACACTCACGGTATAGAAAAAGAATCACTTTCACTTTCTAGAACATGAGTAAGAGTAATAAGTTCAGTGATAAGAGTTTGGTCTTTCAATTCTCCAACCACAATCGTGGATCTGGATTAGAGTATGCACTGCCACTTCCGAGTCTCGGGTATTATTCTTCCGATACGGACATGATAAGAAGCGATAAGAAAGTCACGTTAAGGGGGCACCGATTTAATTTACACAATGTCTGATACCGAACGTTGCTTTAGGCTTAAGGTTCTAGTTATTCGATTAAGTGGGGACTAACGTTGAGGTTCGACTTTACACGATCTAGCAGAGTCAAGTAGGCAATTATTATGTATACTCTTAAACTGTTAATACACGGATGGTAATTCGTCACTGAGATTAAATTATACTTCACGACCTATCCCTTGTTTATGGGATCACAGAATATCTATACCAAACACTCAATTTAAGTGTAACTCGTGTCGTGGCTGGGGGTAAATACTGTCGCGGTAATTATCTCATAATATATTTTAATATAACGAATCTCTGGCAAAACAGGGGACTCTAGTATCAACTCGAAATCTCTTTATAGTTAGCAAATAACTCAAAGGTGAACACAGGCAACACAACGGTTTAGTAACACGGTATCTATACACTGATATTATAATAGGAAATTGTGCCCGATCAGGTTATCTTCTTCTCCTCTTGAATCTGGTGTCGTCGGGGGCTTCTCGGCTGCTCCAGGGGGCCGCCCAGGGGGTCCAGTTGTGTGAAGAAGTTACAGATGGGTCGGTTGACCGGTGATGAAGTTGAGTTCATGTAATGCCCTCGAAAATATCCTGCAACCCCAATAATGCACTACCCGAGTTGACGTCTGGTATAGTGTAAAATAGTCGTTGATGGGAAGTCTAATAAACTCATCACGTGAACCACCACGAGATTATCACCTGGTTCTTACAAAGAGCTTGCATACGCAATTCTGCGACCTAGAATTCTGCAAGTAGTATTGAATATCTTAGGTAAAATCGGTGTACATATATATATATATATCCGGTATATATATACATATATATATATATATATATATATATATATATATGCGAGGAGTATTTAGAGAAGCATAAGGAGATATTTTGGGCTTTTATGGACTTGGAAAAAGCGTATGATCGTGTGGACCGTGAAGCAATGTGGAAGGTGTTAAGGATTTATGAAATAGGAGGAAATTTGTTACAAGCAGTTAGAGTTTTTATGAAGGGAGCAGAGCATGTGTGAGAGTAGGATATGGTGAGTTGAGTGAATGGTTTGAGGTAAAGGTAGGTTTGCCACAGGGTTGTGTAATGTCACCATGGCTGTTTAATATGTTTATGGATGGTGTGGTGAGGGAGGTGAAAAGGAGAACTATGGGAAGAGGATTGGGTTTAGTAGGAAAGAATGGTAGTGATTGGGAGTTGAATCAGTTGCTGTTCGCTGATGACACAGCATTGGTGGCGGATTCTGATGAGAAACTGTAGTGGGTAGTCAAAGAGTTTGGTGTGGTTTGTGGAAGGAGGAAACTGAAGGTGAACGTCAATAAAAGTAAAGTAATGGTGTGTAATAGGGGAGAGCATAGGGTGAATCTAGATGTGAGGCTGGATGGGTAAATATTGGAACAAGTAGAGTGTTTTAAGCGTACCGGACCGGTTAATTTAGGCTTAAAAAACTTGAAATCCTGAAAATACCAATAGGTGTTTACTCAACAAGAATCAACATCCCTTCATAAGCCAGTGAAATGTTATTAGTGAAAACACATTGGAAATAGTTTTGTTTTATGTTTTCCAAACTTTTCCTGTAATTCTAAAAACATTAATATTATAGCGAACTTTGAAATTAACATGCTCAGTAACTACTGGTCGTACGAGGAGCATACCTATATAAATCGAAAGAGCGTAAGCTACTCTACAACCTCCCATACGCTTTATCTTCTACTTTGCCATGTTCCTGCGTAAAATATTGTAAATCTAAAAAACAAAAGTAAAAATGTTCACCTAATTACCTTAGACTTTCACCTGTTTTTCTCAGTACCTATATTGTTGGAGTATCGGATGTTATTCTACAGTTATTATTGGACCTATAGGAATGGTGTATATACCATTGGAAAGGTAATTAAAAACACTAAAAGGCCTATAAAGCCAATTTACTCTTAGTAATTAAAAAAAAATCACAATATGTCATCAAAGTTGTCATTTTCTATAAATATATTAGCCTGAATCCGAAATCACCTAAATCGAACAAATACACAAAATATATAAAATGTTTTTTATAGAAACTACAGATACACCTTTTGTGAGTTGTTTGATCACATAAAACATGTGCTATGGGGATTTCTGTAGGAGTTTATCATTTTCTGCAGTGCTATGATTTTCAACGGTTTTTTACCTAAATTGCAAGAAAAAAGCAAAAAAAAAAAAAAAAAAAAATGTTTTGTTTTGATCTAGTTTTATGGTCATATACACCTGTGCCAAATTTAATTTAAATTGAAAGTAAGACCTGGAAGTTTGTAATTAACCGGTCGGTCCCCTTAAATATCTAGGAGGAACAATAAGCAGGAGTGGAGGTATGGAAATGGAGGTAAAACAGAGAGTGTGTAAAGGAAGGAAGGTTTTCGGAGCAATGGGAAGTATGTGGAAGACGAGAAATCTCGGAGTGAAAGTAAAAAGTGCACTGTATCAAGGAATTGTTGTGCCAACAGTGATGTATGGGGCTGAGACATGGGCTCTGAATAAAAAGGAGAAAAGAGGGCTGGATGTGATGGAGATGAGCTGCTTGAGGAGTATCTGTGGAGTTACTCGTAGAGACGGATTGAGGAATGAAGAGATACGTAGGAGAGTGGGACAGCAGGAACATTTGTCAGCCAGAGTGGAGAGAAGGGTGCTGAGATGGTATGGTCATGTTGAACAAATGGGAGATGAAAGGCTTACAAAGAGAATATGTGAGTCAGGTACAAGGGGAGATAGAAGGGCAGGAAGACCCCCATTGAGATGGAGAGACTGTGTAAGAAAAGCTTTGGATGATAGAGGAATGATTATAGATCAGGCAGGGGAAGTGGTGGTGGACAGGAGTGGATGGAGAATGCTTGTGAATAGTTGAGTGAACATGTGGTCATTTGGAGTAAGGGGTCGGGCGCAAGATGGACTAGATAATAGTCCATCAGGCGCCTGGCCCAGGGAGACGATTAATATGAAGGGTGCGCCAGGAAGTGTGGTGGGAGGGCTTGTGGCTTTGGCTCCGCTGCATGTCTGCCTGCCGAGATCGGAACCTCTCCGGGTGGTCGGGGGCCGGGGGAGTGCTGGAGCGACCTTGGTGACCCTGGTCTCTGGGTCTTCTCCTGGGTGACCTAGATGTGTGTGAATTTGTGTTTTGTATCTGTGTATATTCATTGTTTTATGTTGTTTTTGTGGTTTTCCCTGTTCTTGCTCTGTCTTGAGTCAGCTACCCCCATAATGGGGATTGGGCCTAAGTATATAGATAGATAGATATATATATGTTATGCCCTGATTTTATTCAGGATTAACTATTGCGTAGGTGAGTTCTGCAAGACTGGAATATCCGGTTTCATATACATACATGTGAGGGGTCAACAGAACACATAAATAGAATCTTGGAATGTGATTTGTAATACAGCTTTATTTGGCTAAACACACTCACGGTATAGAAAAAGAATCACTTTCACTTTCTAGAACATGAGTAAGAGTAATAAGTTCAGTGATAAGAGCTTGACTTGGTCTTTCAATTCTCCAAGCACAATCGTGGATCTGGATTAGAGTATGCACTGCCACTTCCGAGTCTCGGGTATTATTCTTCCGATACGGACATGATAAGAAGTGATAAGAAAGTCCCTTGAAGGGGGCACCGATTTAATTTACACAATATCTGATACCGAACGTTGCTTTAGGCTTAAGGTTCTAGTTATTCGATTAAGTGGGGACTAACGTTGAGGTTCGACTTTACACGATCTAGCAGAGTCAAGTAGGCAATTATTATGTATACTCTTAAACTGTTAATGCACAGATGGTAATTCGTCACTGAGATTAAATTATACTTCACGACCTATCCCTTGTTTATGGGATCACAGAATATCTGTACCAAACACTCGATTTAAGTGTAACTCGTGTCATGGCTGGGGGTAAATACTGTCGCGGTAATTATCTCATAATATATTTTAATATAACGAATCTCTGGCAAAACAGGGGACTCTAGGATCAACTCGAAATCTCTTTATAGTTAGCAAATAACTCAAAGGTGAACACAGGCAACACAACCGTCTAGTAACACGGCATCTATACACAGATATTATAATACGAAATCATGCCCGATCAGGTTATCTTCTTCTACTCTTGAATCTGGTGTCGTCGGGGGCTTCTCGGCTGCTCCAGGCGGCCGTCCAGGGGGTCCAATTGTGTGAAGAAGTTACAGATGGGTCGGTTGACCGGTGATGAAGTTGAGTTCAGGGTCTCTCCTATGGATCTTAAATGGTCTGCTTCTGGGCTGAGGCCAGGGTAGCGTCTCATCGGACCAATGTAAGAATTGGGTCTGCACAAATCTTGCTTAACTGTCTCTGATCCATGACGAGAGGTTCAATCAACCCAAGTGCACATGTGGCGATATATATATTTCCCTTAGATCCCTATATTTACCTGTGATCTACCACGGTTAATACAGGCCCAGGAATATAATATATCAGCTCCTGGTGTTCAGCTTGCGGGGTGCCGATCGGTTACTATCAGGGGAGTAAAACAGTCTTCCAACAGAGCGACGTCCCGCTCGGCAAAAAGCTATGTTTTAAAACTGCCCGCTCTCCTCCTCTCGTGGTTTATATATGGCAGGGAGACTCGGTGTTGCCCGGGCCGGGGGCTGATGGGTCCCTTCCAATTCGGGGCCAGGGCGGCTTTGCAGGGCTGTGGGGTCAACATCTGGCAATCTGGCCCTTCGTTCCCAATGTTCTGAATTAGATAACAGCGTTAGTTCACACACCGACATATAAGAATAGTAATGGCAGGTATTATGGCAAGCAAGGGACCCGTCGCCTTGTTGTTCACGGCGGCGAGGGGAGGAGCACCTCGGCCAGGAGGGTCAGCGGCTAATCGTTTGACTTGATAAGTAGGTTACTTTTAAAAAGAAGGGGAACAAGGAGAAGAAAGGTAAGTGCACAGTTCTCTCGTACCTGTAGGTCTTGGTAAGATTGAATAACAAGTCCTGTAATACCTCACAGGTGTTGGCACGTGTATATAGGTGGTGGTTAAGCGCGGGTGCCCTAGTGGTCCCGTATACCGGGGTCGAGGAGGGCGGCGCAGGTAGGAGTCCCTCCGGATTGGAGACGGCTCGATGGCCGAGTTAATTTGTTGTTGTTGGCCCACCTGGGTTAGGGTGGAAATACCCACATAGACCACATGTGGACAAGGGAGAGCTATCTAGAGAGAGAGAAAATACAGCTTTATAGTGGTCAATAAAGTAGGCATGCGTAATGAGTCGGCAGTGCAATTATCATTATCATGGTGATAGACTGTGTTGGCTATGCACCTGGGGCGAGCCCGTGACGCAAGGCATTGGCGCTTCCGTGGGGTGATCAGGTCGTCGTCCATGCATGCACAGCTGTCGCCTGCCTGGTTGCAACGAAAAAAAAGATAGGATCATGTGAACTGTACTCCGAGAAGGAAGTGTCTTGACGAGGCGTGTAGAAAATGTAATGCCCTCGAAAATATCACGCAACCCCAATAATGTACTACCCGAGTTGTCGTCTGGTATAGTGTAAAATAGTCGTTGATGGGAAGTCCAATAAACTCATCACGTGAATCACCACGAGACTATCACCTGGTTCCTACAAATAGGACTAAGGTTACTATACTTTTGTACGTCCGTGGTAGTACAGTGGGTTAGCGCACAGGCCTGGTTGACCTATGGAGGATATGGTTACTAACCAGGGTTTGAACCCCACCCAAGGCATCTCTAAACCGAAAAAAATGGTCCTACGGAGCCCCCGAAAGTCGATTTTACAAGAGTAAAAAATTGAAGACAAACACACCCAAAATACCGGTTTTTGCGCGCTCCCGCGCACGCGGTTGGACTTTGAGAGTTTTCAACCATCGTCAAGGTTGCGTGGGATACTTACACAGCTCCCATACATATCTGAGCCCTCTAGGTGCCATAGGAGTAATTGGGACCAGACCGGCCAGGACGCATGGTTTGCATCGCTGGGGTTTAGCGTTACATATATTGTGGTCGCAAACCCTGCATCGCTGGGGCTCAGTGGGTTAAAGAAAACATGATGAATTGTATACTTGTATTTTTAAGGTGCCTGTAATTTTCAAACCAGTGTTCAGTCTAAAAGAAGAGGATAGGGATATATCAATACTTCAAATTGACCCCAACACATTCTCTGTAGTTTTCTTTGTCCGCCCATTGCGATAAGTTTCGTTAAATTTGATCCATAGTTAACACCATTCAGAACCGGTGATGTCCATTTAACTATATTCTGGCTACTATTAGACGATTTTATTTAGTTTAAAAAGGGCCTCCAGCAAGTAATAAGTTTTGAACTATCTCATATAATTTAACCCTTTTTACTACCACAGATCCTTCTTAAAGTGCACAAATTCGTCTAAATATAAATAGAATACAATTACAAAGACTCGCTGGTATAGAAGGGGTTTATCCATATTATCTAAAGGAAATGGAAATGAACAAAAATATAATTAGTGTATGATGACATAATTATTGTATCAATCGTTCATACAGACATATAAAAAAAGACATGTGTTTTTTGTTATAGTTGACTAATCGCCGAGAAGATGAAAAAAAAAAAAAAGACACAATTTTGTTTTGCACAATTTGAAATAATAATACCAATCTTCATCATACGCAACTTAAACTGTTAATTATCCCTTTCCTATAAAGGGTTAAACAGCACCCAAACGCAAATATGTGGACTTTTCGGGGCCATAGCTACACATATGTGCGGAAAGCCGTAAGAAATTTTGTTAATCAGCATGGGAGAATCTTAAATATTTGGATATATGGAAACAAAATGAAAACCTTATGTGACACCCACTATCTGTCGAAATACGCATGTCTCCATTCATCTATCCAAAACACCACCCACATTCACTCGTATGTCCGTCAATGTATCCATCAATCTATTTATCCATACCAGGTATTATAACCCGAAGAGAGCAGCTCAGAGAAAACATAATCCTAATGATACATCCGCTATCCTACTATGCTTATCAGAGGCCGTCTTACACTGTTATTCTCAATTATCTCTTAAACCATTTGTTGGATTCATCTGATATCTTAGCACAGCGTGTTGCACACCCCTACCTAATGCACGCGTTGTATAGTAGATCGCTATCTGTGATTAATTATGAGCTTACTCTTGATTAATGATGATTCTGAAGCCAAATCCTGGCATTTAGCGTCCACACTTTCGAATGTGGGAGGTGGTCCCCCCTCCAGCCCCACCAACCCCCCCAATACAGTCTTCCTGTTACCCCCTCCTCGCCTCCCTCATCCCTCTCCCCCCGCCTCCCTCATTACTCACTCTCGCCCACCCACGCCCATCGTTATCGTAAACGTGTTGTTTATATTGTATTGATGTATATTGTATATTATGTGTTTGTGTATTTAATTAACTACCTTTATTTATTACCATTCATGCATATTCTAATATGTCTGTGTATGCAATATAGGAGTAGTGAAAAGACCATGGAGGTAAGACGTCTCTCTCGTTGTTAAAGTCTGAATAACCATATTTGTCCTATTGAGGTAATGTAATTACGTACCTGTAAATGTAGATTTATAAAGCTATGCTATCGTGGTCATTTACATGAGATTTGGTGGAGGTTTGAATGGGGGAAGCACGGGCGGGGAGTCTATAATAATGTACGGAACGCAACTGACATAAATGTATATATATATATATATATATATTCATTAAAAGATTACGTTGTGAGAGTCGATAAGAATAGGGAGAGGACGGTAATGTACTTATTATGTTAAAAGACCAAGGTATTCAGAAAGTTTGGTCAAGCAAATGAACATGTTCTATAGTGATTGCGTATCAGAAAGATTGCATATGATGTATTATTATCGACGACGTGGGGGCAATATGATTATTACAGTACATCAGTGATATGTACATGAAGAATTTCCTCTTATTAACTACTGGGGCAATTGCGATGCAAGTCCCATGAGATAATGCTTACGTGTAGTTCATAACGTAACATAATTTATATTGATATTCATGAAAAGTAGAAAGTATAGGGGATATAATAATTTATTAAATTAATAATAATTTACAGTATTGTTTCTCGATAAGTAGCTTGTAAGAATACAAATAAGGCAAACAACACAGCACAGCATTTATTCATAGTCACAATCCAGGAATACGTCGTCATCCTCGTCCTCGTCATCGCTGCCGATGTTGATGATGACGGGTTCCACACCCTCGTGGATATTGTCCGACTTCCAGTACCCGTCCTCAAACTTCCGGGATTGTCGAACAGCTGCCGCCCACACGTTCTGGTTGGCACAATGCCTGGCTTCTTCCAACCTGGCCTGCAGGTCCGCCCGGATAAACCGCTGGAGGGTGGAGCGCACGTGGTGCTTCATACATCCCCACACCTGCTCAATGGCGTTGAGCTCGGGGTGGCCAGGTGGCAGCCGTACAACCTCATGGCCCCACTCACGGATGGTATTGTCCACCTTGTACTGGGGCTCTGGCCAGTTCTGCTGGCAGAGGAGCAGCAGTTCAGGGCATGTGGCGGCAGGTGGGATGGATATTCCACGGTGCTCCAGCCACCTGACGAGGTCCGCTTTCTTGGTCGCCGTGGTAGGGCATCGACTCTCCTCCGTCAGTTGGCTGTGATATGGTGCATTATCCAGCACCAGTACTGATGGCTCGGGCAGTGATGGCAGGAGGTGCCTCATTAGCCAGCGGAGGAACAGCTCACCGTTCATCTCACCATGGTAATCGCCATGGGTGCTCTTGGCCGTGTAGCACAGGTACGAGCCCTCAACGAAGCCATTGGTCGTGCCAGCTGCGACCACCATGAATCGCTCCCCTTCTCCGGGCGGCACCTGACGACTGTAGGTAGAGCTGGTGGCAGCCTGTGTCGTGTCCACCCACTCCCTGTTGTGGCCCATTCTGGTGGTGAACCAGGTTTCGTCAACATACACCACCTGCCTTCCCTCCTTCCGGTGGGGCTGTAGAGCCCGGAGAGCGGCAATCCGGCGGCACACGACATCCAGTGATTCCCTCCTTACATACATTTTCCGCTGCGATATCTTGTATCGGAATCCCATGGTATGCAAGAGCCGCCAAACTGTCATCTCTGACGTACCCTCCGGGATAATTTCAGCCATTTTAAAGTCCTTCACCAGGGCACCGACCGTGAAATGTAGCTTGTCGGCAAACTTGCGGTGAACATAGCGGCGAATGGCGCTGACACTGAAGTCATCATAAACGGCCGATGCTGGTGGTGGTGGCTGTGTCGAAGGGGGGGACGTGGTGGCATGGTGGACAATGTTCCTCACTCCCACCCATGGTGTGAGCAACACGGTCGTAAGGCCTGTGTGCAAAATACTGCATGTTATTAAACATATTTATTTGTATTTGTTCCCTCCTGTTTAAGTCATGAGGTAGCTATGTAATGCAATACATGTTGCATTGAATTATTAACTATTATGTATGAATGATTTACATATATTTATTAAATGTGTACCGGAACATATTGTGCACAATAGAAAACGAGGTAAATTATATAGAGCATGTTTTGTTGCACAGGAAGACCTATTACCATCAACATCATCCCAATAAATGATCTGCGAGTCTATTATAGACGTTATCAAATGGTGGGTGATGTGGTGGAAAGGGGTATTGGGGTGTAACACTGACCCACAACCTAATCATCAGTGTTCCCACATGCGGAGACAATGAGGCAATTGATACAGTGATGTATAAGTATGTAGTCTTTGTATTGCAGGAGTGCCTCATATGGCTACCAGCTGGTGGGCTGGGTCTCCTTCATTTTATGACTCTCAGACAGATGGGAGGATGGTTTTTCAATGGAGCGTAGTAACTATACATAATAGGCCAAAGTATGTGCTTACCTATTCACACTTATGTATGTCGTTCCGCGGGTCTTCTTCACTTCACAGAGTCACAAGCCGCAGCACAAACGCAGTCCTGCAGCCACAGGGGACAATGAAGTAACATGCTGGTCATTGTTGGTACGGTAGCAGGCGTTCCTCGGGCTTGAATAATCATTCACCTGTCGGTGTTTACATCATTGCCTCGTAAACCACAGCTGATTGGGCAGTGGGACCACCATCCTCATTCGAATGTGTGGACGCTATATGCCAGGATTTGGCTTCAGAATCATCATTAATCGAGAGTAAACTTATAATTAACCACAGATAGCGAGCTACTATACAATGCGTGCTTTAGGTAGGGGTGTGCAATACTCTGTGCTAAGATATCAGATGAATCCAACAAATGGTTTACGAGATAATTGAGAATAACAGTGTATGACGGCCTCCGATATGCATTAGTAGTTAATTAAATACATATACACATAATATACAATATACATCTTGTGACGCCTCCCGGCGTTAGCAGAATGGTTGCGTGGGACATTGCAGCTCGCTAGCGCTCGCCAGGATGGGGGGATAGGCTACAGTTGTCCTAGAATGATCTGCTTTATCTCATTAGTGTCGTGTTGCCACAGACAGTCTAGAAATGATCTTTGTTTTGGTCTGTGACCGCGCCTTATATTTTATATTCGCTATAATATAAATGTTGCTTGTGTGGGAGGCGAGCGAGAGAGGGTGAGGGGGTACACCCGGAAGCGAGGTGAGCTATGACGCGGCTCGCTTGGGCGCTGACGGCGTTGGCGGCCGGGTGGTCAACTAGTCCCTTCCCGTCGCTGCCTCATGTTCTTTACCAGCTCAGAGCTTGCCTGACACGCGTATCGCCTACATCCTTTGCAATTCTGTCCCCCATACTCGCCACTTTGCATACTATTTCTCTCTCTCGACTTCTCCTTTCTCATTCTCCAATCTTTATTAAACTCAACATCCCTTCTGGTTTCAGCATAGACGTTCACCGTCGACCAGTCGTATTGTACGCGAAGCTCTCAGATATTTCCATGTATTAGGTTAAGGAGGTATTATGCTTTATTGAGGTTTTGAGAGACGGACTTTTCCGTATGTGTCCTCTCTCGGGAAGGTTGTAGACCGGTATATGTCTCCCTGGCAAGGTGTTGAGTGATTCTTCTTGGTTATCTAAAGCTAGACTAGGGGTAAGGTTACTGTGTCGTTGTCTCCGATGTGTGCTGTGTTAGCTAAGCCCTGCACGACATCGACAGGTACTGTGGGAGCCTAAGTTGTCTTCGGGTGGGTTTACTTTGCGAGCACAGCGCTGTGGTGTGAGAGGGCCATAGCCTATCCCTCACAACATAGTGCTGCCTCTTTGTGTTGACTTCTGAGGGATCGCCAGGATAGAGCTAGGTACTAGAGACCTAGATTTATCAAGAGAGCATCCCCGTCATATAACGTAATCTTCATTATACCACCCTCGGACAACGTTAGGCTACGAGCCGCATGCTCGCCCATTGTTGCCCTGCCTTGATACCCCAGCTAGACTTTATTAACTGAGCAGACACTGGTTAGAGATAAGCCCCATTATTATATGTATGCAGCATTATCATTCACTGCACTTTTGAGCCAAGGTTGTTGTTGAGTTGCACAACCCTAGTAGGCTGTTGCGTTGTGTCACGAAGCATTTCTTTAGTTGTCGAGCATTACTACCTTTGCGCAGTCTTTATTATTCGCCTGCCTATTATTACTATATGTCCTAGCATTTATTGTGACCCGTATTCTGCATTATAATTGTTCAAGATTCTTTACGAACATCTTCCCAGCATCAGACTTATTTTAGAAGTTTCCAGTTGATGTTGCACGACTAGCATTGCACTTTCTTTAATACAGGAGTGCCAGTTATTTGAGTATCTACCGTAACGTTAATTAATCACGTTAACTATCTTTTCTTTGTATAACATAATCGAGTAAACTTTTACTGTTTGAGAATAGGCTGTTTCATTGAGCGTCAGCCTAGTGTGTGTGCACCAGTTACCGAGTCATAGGATACCTCGTTGTCCAGGCACGACTCAGGGCGGTAATGGTGTTTTGTTTTCCAGTGTTTAAGGCTGGGGTTGGATCTAGTGTTACCGTTGTTGCATTTTGCCATTATCTAGTCCAATGTTGAAGAGCCCTGTGTCTTTGAGAACCTGGATCGTAACAATCTATACAATATAAACAACACGTTTACTATAACGATGGGAGTGGGTGGGCGAGGGCGAGTAATGAGGGAGGCGGGGGGAGAGTGATGAGGGAGGCGAGGAGGGGGTAACAGGAAGACTGTATTGGGGGGGTTGATGGGGCTGGAGGGGGGACCACCTCCCTCATTCGAATGTGTGGACGCTAAATGCCAGGATTTGGCTTCAGAATCAACATTAATCAAGAGTAAACTCATAATTAATCACAGATAGCGATTTACTATACAACGCGTGCATTAGGTAGGGGTGTGCAACACGCTGTGCTAAGATATCAGATGAATCCAACAAATGGTTTAAGAGATAATTGAGAATAACAGTGTAAGACGGCCTCTGATATGCATAGTAGTTCCCACTCACCCGTCCTTCCATCTGCATGCCTATGATGCAAGAAATACATGTCTATAAAAATATCACACCCATCAGTGAAAATTTCTCTCTCTAGTAAATAACAAATTTATAAATGAATACATAAATATAAAATATATAAATATATAATATATATATATATATATATATATATATATATATATATATATATATATATATAATTATATATGTAAACTATATTCTATTTCCACTCTTTCACGTCAATGTATTATTGACTTTTCCTATTTGGTCTGCCTTCGTTTTTCTTTCTACACATTTTCTCTTTCCTTGTTCACATTTGATTAACTTGAATAATTTTGCTACAATCCTTCTCTAATTTTCATAATTAAATGTATACTATAGTTCAGACCTAGATATAGAGGCTGATTGTGTCTTGTCTATTCCCCTTCCTTTGTTTAACGTATTCATTGTCTCCTCGTCATTCCTTTATTCAACTCTATTTTATTTTTTTATTTACATGCATTGTGTATGATATAAATTTAACTGATAATATTTTCACGTTACCCCTACGGTAATTATTATTATTTGTCTTTTTAATCTTTACTGTTTCGATGACTTCACTGTCAAGAATTTCTTTAGATTTAGCTTATTTAAATTGTCTTTTATTAATTTTCATTTAGATAACTCCTTTTGTCTCCAACTCCTACTAACCGTTTATCTGATAAATTCGACTTCCGTAACTTCATTTTGTGTTGTTTGCATTTTTCTTGGAGTTGCTTTTAATTTGTCTTTGTATGCTGTTTTAGCTGATCCCCTATCCATAATAGTTCCCTTATTTTTTGTTATGCACATTCGTCTTAATTACACGTACACCATATTGTCACATAATTGTATGCTACCTATAAATGATTCTCTCCTCTTGTTTATATAAATTCAACTATTTTTTCTCCTGTCACAAAGAGTTACCATAATTTACCACGTTTCACGTTACCAAAAATAGAGGAGGCCATTTGGCGTATACACATTTTGTTTTCATTGAATTTATATTCCCATCTAATAATCTTTTATGCAACAAATGTTAATATAATAAAGAATGTAAGAACTATATTGCAAACATTCAGAAGTTCAATATAACCAAACTACAATAAGTAGTCTTATTCTGTGCTAAAATATGATAATACATTTAAACGCTCTCTTCGATTAGTCAAGGTTATAATAGTTCTCCTTGTAAAAGGGTGAGCCATATAATGGCTAACCAATTATTACTATATTGTCAAATTATCCATACTGTTGAGCACAAATACCTGAAATGGATACACCCAACAAGGTTCTATCACAATGGGATGATGTAATTTAGAAGTGCATAAGACTTCTCTTTATACAGGTTTATTGATCACGAACCTCTTAACCCGAGGAATGGGCAATTTATGTTTCCAATAAGGCTGTACAGTATATGCTAATTAATTACCTTTGATTCTGACATTATTCATAATATTTACCATATAAAGCATTATTTGTGCTCCATGTGCATATATTATACTTGTATGAAGAACATGTGAACAGTGAAGACCAGAAAATATGTCTAAACAGCAAATATCATGTGAACAAAATATATTTGTGGTGCGAGGGGGTGGATGGAGATGAGAGAGAGAGAGAGAGCGACATAGGTGTGCTTCCTGGGCCTGCTTGAAAGGGGTACCACACTAGACCAATTTTAGCTCTTCTACCGCAAACAAAAATAAAAAATAAAAATATGGAGCTACCGCCCTTCTCCGGCACAAATATCGCCGTTTGACGGAGCTCAGATGGGTGGGATTGGGAAGCAACATCTTTTGATGGAGGTAAATGTCAGCCTCAATACGGTATGGAGAATGCAATACTAGAAATTTAGAGAAAACACTATAAGCATTACAAAATTGCCTACATCAAATGGTAGATGTAACCAAATATTCAATAACCAAATGCGCATAGTTCAATTTCTTCCTGGTTAAAGCCCATTTGAGACAATATTTTGTTTATGTCGACCTGTAGCGCTACGTATTGAGACTGGTAAATGCACGTCTGATTTATAGAGGACACAGGAGGTGGTTTGTGCTGTTCGCATTTATTCTCAATGATATCTCAGGTATTTCATGCCAAAATATATATTTTGCTACAAAATTGTGTGTTTTGATTGTGAGAAGGGCTACTGATAGACATAAACATGGTGAATTAATGCTAAAATAGCTACACCACTTGCAGGTAACTAACCACTGTTCCAACGCCACGGCGATTGGTATGAATTGAAAACATTAGAAAACCTCCAAAAAGTTCAAAATATTTCCTTGTATAAGCTCCAAATATAAAAAATAACATCGCTAACGAGTAAATTGAGTCATATTGCATTATAATTGTTGATATAAATCCATATTTCTCAACATTATAGGTGAAACAGCACATTATAAGGATCGCTTATTGCCACGGAATCGATTTGGGGTGCTGTCAGGCTGTATATATTGCTTCAAATGCAAAACATAGCAACCTTAGCATATAGATTGGGTTCTGTTACACTAAATTTGTCAATATCAATCCATAATATTCTACAGTTTAGGTGAAACACCACAATATAACGATCGCTTATAGCCGTGGTAAAGCCAGTGGGTAAAGCCTATACGTGTGTGCTAGGAGTTGCCTGTGCTACCGGCTGAAAATGGAGATCGAAGAATGGAGAAGGGCGATAATGTGGCCTAGTGTGATACTCGCTTGAGGCAAACTGACAGTCCCACCTGTATTCCGCGCATGTGAAGGGTAGGAGGGAATGTGGAAGACCGTGACTCATATTTTGTGCAGGGAAAGGGAGGAATGACAAAATTACGAGAAATAATATGTTACCCTGGCCAGCTTGCCAGAATATACTCTTACTCGCTAGCGCTCGCCAGGGCAGTGAAATGGGCTATAATAATCGTAGAACAATGTTCTCTCTTTCTTAGTGTTCATGTTGTCACAGACAGATCAGTGTTTGCCTTTATTCTTGTCTGTGACACTTGGAAGTGTTTTTATATCATTGATAGAGTTATAAGATATGTAGTGTGTTAGTTGCAAGGAGAGAGAGAGGGTAGAGCGAGGTGGTAGTGTGTGTGTGTGTATGTACGTGTGCATTCCTCGCTCGGTGGGCCACCCGCCCCCTATTGGACGGCGGGCCTGGCGTGTCATATGACGCCTGCTTTTCATGTGACGTAGTGGCCTGTGATTGGTCGCCGCTATCCTAGCCCGGTGGTGGGGGCTCCTTCCCTCTTCTCTCCTTAGAGCATGGTATGGTGCGTTTGGTCCTAGACGTCCCTTGCATTCTGTCCCCAGTCTAACCCTCTTTACTGCTGTTCCTCTCTCTGCACTCCTTCTTTCCAATACTTCTTATCTTTATTCAATTATCCATCCCTTCTGGTTCTCGCATACGACTTCCATAGTCGGCCAGTCGTATTACCAGCGCCTGTTCTCACATATATGTTTTGCACTAGCTTTAGGGATTATTAGAGTCATAGTCACATGGATTCATATTATTGGGTGCTTCTAATTATTTGGTTGTTCTTTATTACTATTTAATGCTAGACAGTGGAGGGTATCTTTGGTCGTTGTCTGAGTTATGTATATGGCAAGTCAGAGCCTGTACGACTTCG
>JBAKBP010030079.1:0-26214 GCA_037953745.1 Lithodes maja | reverse complement strand
CACAGACGACTGAATGACATAATGGAGCGAATTGCAGGGGAAAAAGAAGAAAGAAACACTAGCACTGAGAGAAAACTGAAAATGGCAGTGAAGAAAGGGGAGACAGTGGTAAAAGCATACACAACTAGCAGATTAGGGAGTTTTGTGGCAGGGCGAGAAACAAAGAGGATGCAAATCGTGTATGAGGAGAGAGATAGATAGATAGATAGATAGAAGAACAAAAATAGATAGATAGATAGATAGAAGAACAAAAATAGATAGAAAAAGGAGAGAGAGAGAGAGAGAGAGAGAGAGAGAGAGAGAGAGAGAGAG
The DNA here is from genome assembly GCA_037953745.1 of Lithodes maja. Taxonomy (NCBI): domain Eukaryota; kingdom Metazoa; phylum Arthropoda; class Malacostraca; order Decapoda; family Lithodidae; genus Lithodes; species Lithodes maja. The sequence continues at coordinate 25,902 of JBAKBP010030079.1, read as the reverse complement.
AGAGAGAGAGAGAGAGAGAGAGAGAGAGAGAGAGAGAGTAATTATAAAACAAAATAGCCGGGAAAAGGTTAACATAAATTGTTTAACTTGTAATAAGAATAAGAAAAGGTGAAAATATAATCATCATCGTGTTTATCTAATTCACGATCATAAGGGACGAGGGATAATAAAGTAATCAGTTTGTTAAAGGAAATATTGAAGGAAATATTGATCCCTCCTAATTGGCATAATATCGTCTACTAATAGCGAAAATATAATGAAGAACCACGTCATCCTGAAGGGGTTAAGGGGGTGACCTGCTATTTTCTCTCCTTTTCTCTCTTTCTCTAGCTTGTATCTATTCGGCCCCATTCAGCCTACTGTTTTAAGACATTTATCCCCATCAAGGTGTCTACTTCTTCCTGGCGAGCGAAAGCGAGCCAGCATTGTATGGAGAAATCAGGCTTCGCCGGAGACATTTATTTATCAAAAAATGTACAAATTTAGCCTGCTGTCATTTTTTTTTTTAATATCCTGGCTCGCTACCGCTTGCCCGGAAAAAATCGACACCTGGATGGGGATAAACGTCTTAAAACAGTAGGCTGAATGGGGACGAATGGATACAACCCAGAGAGAGAAGGAGAGGGAGAGAACAAAAAAGCGAGGTGGGCTCCCTTAAGAATTCGTGAACTACCAACTCCCTAGGTTTTCTTTACGCAATTATAACGATCTGGATATATTTTGGATAGCACTTGCTTTCAATAACTAGTATATAGTTTTGTAGTTGACGTATACAAAATGATATTCATACATGCGTTTCCAGATAATTATATACTTCCATGAACAGAAATAAGTGAAGTCCATGAATATAAAATAGTAGGCTAGAGACCATGGCATCCGAGTGTACCTTTCCTATATTTAGTACCGGTATATCATCTAACGATAGCCAGAATAAAATTACGAGGGGCGTCATCGTACCAAGAGGGTAAATCTCCCTTTTTTTTTCTCCTGCCGATAGTAATTATGAAATAGAAAAACAAAAATATTGAAAGGGGTAGAATTAAAAAGGAAGAACGTTGGAATAAGGGGAAGTAGCTCAAAGGTAGATTATATTTGATTTGACTCTTTATTGAGATAGCAGAAGTACAGTCTACGACAGAACTGCTGTCTTGGCCTGAGGCAATGTGTTAGTTCACTCACCTTTTAATAGATGGCACTTTAATCGCTTCTAATAAAACGGGGCGGGGTTAATATAGAGGTTCGAAGGAGGAGGAGTCAAACGTGTGTGTGTGTGTTCGAGAACGGCACGCAGAATAAGTTTATTTTAACATAACACACAGGCTATATTATAAAATTAGCCCATGCTGGATCACAAATAAGTAACACACATTAGGTGTTGCGTTATTTATGGAATTTAATACACAGACAATCAAGTTTCTATCCTTCGCACTTTCCTCTCTCTCTCTCTCTCTCTCTCTCTCTCTCAGTGACACCAGGGCCATCTGTTGATACAGTATATTAACCCCTTGTGTGCGGTCACACTTTATTTTTATATAATCTCTATTTGGTGAATTGTATATTTAGTTACATATTCTGTTATATATATATATATATATTTGTTTAAGGTTAGGTTATCACACCTGGTAGCCTATTTCTGCGTATTTCAATTTTATTATTTTCGGTTAGGCTATTCAACGCTGGTAGCCTATTGGTGCGTATTTCAATTTTTTTTAAACTTTTGGTTAGGCTATCGCCCCTGGAAGCCTAATTCTGCGTATCTCAATTTTTTTGTTTTCGGTTAGGTTATCACCCCTGATAACCTATTGTTGTGTATTTCAACATATTTGTTTTCGGTTGAAGTGATTGAAGTGTTTCTAAAGTGAGTGAAGTGTTTTAAAGTGAGTGAAGTGTTTTAAAGTGAGTTAAGTGTTTTAAAGTAAGTTAAGTGTTTTAAATTGAGTGAAGTGATCTGAAGAAAGTGACTGTTACCATGCCTCGCACTTGTACGAACTGCGCCGGTAGGTTTGGTGAGTCCATGTTTGTTACGGTCAATCTTCAAGTCTGCCGTCTCTGCCAGCAACAAGAGAATTTGACAGTGAAATTAGATGAAGCCTACAACAAGATCAACGTCCTCACCATGAAGCTGGAATCACTCCAAGAGTTTGTAACACTCAACGTTGGAGTACCACAAACTTCAATTGTCACCGCAACTCCAGCAGCCACCAACGCCCCAATGTCAACTGCCATCAATTCAACGCCTGCAGTAGCCATTTCATCTGATGGTTCCGATACTCAAGAAACAAATAGTAACTCTCTTCCCCCTCAAGACATCTTCCGTGTCGTGAGGAACAACGTTTGCCCCAAGACCAGGAAACCCATACCGATTACCGAGTGTCAAAACCGCTTCCAGATACTCGCACACTCAGATGACGAAGCGGAAATAGAAGAAGTCCGGCTCGTGGGAGACTCGATGATACGTGGTCAGCTCACAGAGTTTTGCGCCAGAGCACCTAAGACCAGGAAGCGTTTTTGTATCCCTGGTGGTGGTGTGGACGACGTAGTTGCTGCAGTTGACGAAGTATAAGCTGGCCCCTGCTAATACAATGTACGTCATCCACGTTGGATCCAACGATGTACAGCGAACCCGGTCGGAAGATTTGCTTTTAAAGTACCAGCAGCTGATCAAGTCGTTTAAGGAGAAGTCATTAAGGATCATTGTCTCAGGAATCGTCCCCCGGCTTGGTGTAGAGAGCCGATTTTACAACATAGCCACCAGCACAAATCGCTGTCTAGCAAACCTCTGCAGGAAGGAAAACGTGGGATTCGTCGACACCTGGGACAATTTCTACTACGATGACTATTTGTTTTCGGACGATGGAGTTCATCTGAACCAGGTGGGAGCAGCACGTTTTGGGCGTCTTCTCAACGATGCGGTGAAGGATTTTCGGAGAAGAAATCGACTCAGCACAGGACAACCAGGAAGGAGGACCGAAGACAGCGAGGGCCGCAACCTGCGAAGGAATTAAATGCTAATCTGTCAAGAACCGCGAATTTGGATAAAGCTCCACCAACACGACCCAAATTCAAAACCGCCAGGGATAACGACCAAGGACCGATGTCAGCCATGAATGTAAATGTAGATCCGATCAGAACCAAAAATTTGATTAAAGAACGTTCTGTGAGTTCTAAAACCGCAACTTTAAAGGTTTTCTATGCAAACGCTCGTAGCATACGCAATAAATTTCAGATTTAGAGGAACTAGTGTTTACTGAAAATTATGATGTGATTGGTATAACAGAATCTTGGCTCAATACAGTAGATAGAGACTTTTTAGCAGAGTATTCACTTCCCGGTTATGTAATGTTTGAGAAAAGCCGAATAAATAAAAATGGAGGTGGCGTTTTATTTTATATCAAAGAAAATCTTAACCCGACCCTCTTGTCAAAACCTCAAATTGTGAACATCGACACATCTTTTGTGCTAATAAAGAATAATAAAGGTACAAAAATAATACTTGCATTAATATACAGACCTCCAGCTCAATCAGTGCAAACTGACCGAGAAATTTATGAACAAATTGCAGATGTAAGTAACTCGCAAGATACCGTATTCTTTGGCGACTTTAATTTACCTGTGACCAAGTGGGGCAATACTCTTACTTCACACTCCGGACATGACTTGTATACGAACTTGCAAGAGAGTTCGCTTTATCAATTTGTTCGAACACCGACCCGTGGTAATAACGTTCTTGACATTGTACTTGCAACAAAAGAAGAATTAATAGAGAATTTGAATGTTGGTGATGAATTCAGTAACAGCAACCATCGTACGATAACTTTCACTTTAAACTTTACTAGTAACGAACCAAATAGTAGCATCGAAAAAGTCCCTAATTTCAAGAAAGCAAACTTTCATAAACTTAGAGCTATGTTTAAAGAAACTGACTGGAGCTTTTTAATTAACAATAACTACATAAATACATCTTGGAAGTTATTCGAGACCACTTACCTAAAAGCAGTGCAAGACTGCATACCATCGAAAATACGGCGTCCAGGCCATAATAATAAGCCCAAATGGTGGAATAAAGATATTTCAAACTGCCTGCTTGCTAAAAAAATTTGCTAATGATAGATTAAAATCCTCACAAAATGACGAAGAACGGGTGAAATTTGTAGAGCTACGACGCAAAGCCAAAAAGTTAATTAAGCAAAGTAAAAAGACCCTAGAGTTACATATTGCGAATCAAAGTAAAACAAACCCGAAAGAATTCTATAGTTATATCAGAAAGAAAAAAGTAGTTACTTCAACTGTTGGACCGTTAGTCGATGAAAATGGAGAATACACCAAAGACGAAGTACAAATGAGTAATGCCCTCAATACCTTCTTTGCATCAGTTTGTACAACAGAAGACCTCAGTGATATCCCTACACCATCGCCGATTCAGATTGATAATTCAGATGTTCTAAGCAATATCACCGTTACAGAGAGAGAAGTATTGAATTGTTTAGATAAACTCAAGGTAAATAAAACGCCTGGACCTGATACAATCTCGCCTAGAGTTCTAAAGGAAGCTAAGGATGAGCTCTCCAAACCACTGACATTACTATTCAATAAATCCTTGCAGTCTGGAACTATGCCTGATCAGTGGAAGATAGCCAACGTAACACCGATATTCAAAAAAGGCAGCAAATCCCTACCCAGTAACTATCGTCCAATTAGCTTAACCTCAGTTGTATGTAAAATGCTAGAAACGGTCATAAGAGACAGACTCGTAAATCACTTAGAGGAAAATAACATACTTAAAGATACTCAACACGGCTTTCGTAAAAAGCGTTCCTGTTTAACAAACCTCTTAGACTTCTTCCACGATATCCTCAACCTCTACGATGAGAGCAAAGCTGTAGATATTATATACCTTGATTTTCAAAAGGCCTTTGACAAAGTTCCCCACAAACGTTTACTGATAAAACTAAAAGCGCATGGAATACCCCATAAACCCCATCCGGGGTTTAGCTGGTCTACAAGGGTGTGTGACATGAACCCAACAGAGAATTTGTGGGCCATCATGTCATGGAGTGGAATGTGGTTCAGGTTAGGATTGGAAAGGGCGGGAGGAGAGGGATCGGGGGGCAGGGGGGGGGGGGGGGGGAATCCGTCGCCGCCCTAATATAAGTTGGAAAATGTTTAAATCAGCTCCAACGACAATACAGGAGGTAGTTGATGCAGCTTGTGGGTGGAGATCATATTGATTTCATAAATATAAATTGTAAATGTTTACTTTTAAGATCCCTTTATATGTATTATATAATGTGTTTGTGTTTTCAATGTTCACCGTAACATAATGATGGTGAAATAATACATATTAAATTAAATTCAAGGTAACATACACAGAGCTATAGTATACTTTTAATTATGTTTGGACGATAATTTAAACAATACGAAGTAAAAATATAAAAGCCTAAACAATTTACAGTATATCAACTTTAAAACAACATAACAAGATTACTTGGATTATCGTTAATTGTTCAATTTGATGACTTACTTTATAGTAAATCATTACAATGGGTAACGCCGAACTGTTTACTGATAATGGGAAGCCACAGTAATTAAGCTAGTAATTAAGAATCCACTGAGAAAAGTATAATGCAATAATCATAGCGTGTCATATTACATGTTAAGGTAATATGTAATATGACATGTTAAGGTAGGCGGATGCCCAACCCCAAAAGGGGTTGAAATAGGGGAGCTCTCCCCCAGCCAAAGGCGGCTTTCTAGGGCCTTTCCTAGCTGATGCTGAGAGGATTGGGTTCTAGTCATGTGGTGATGGGCTGGTCTATCAGAGTGAGAACTGAGCGATCTCTGCCATACCCATAGCTTACTCTGACTGTTCCGTTTACTTATATATTTTCTAGATCTCAAGTGACGGCACCTCTTCAGTGGATTGACCTCCCAATCTACCAAGATTGGAAGCCAAAGCATCACATTTTTCCTTTGCCCCTCAACATTCTCTTCATAATTGCTGAGGGGCACAGGGCCCTGGGTGGGTCTTTGGTTTCCCGGGCGTTTCCGCACCCTCATTAGCTCCCCGCCATGGAGTGGCTTCGGTCACCCAGGCTTTATTGTGGTCGGCAGGGAGGGTTCTGTGGGGGCGCTCAGTTATGGCCTTGGCCTTCAACGGGGCCTTGGGGCTGTTCGGCCAGGCAGCTTGGGGAACAGCAACAACAACATGTTAAGGTAGATTATGAATTGGTCAACCACAGTGCTGTGAATAGTGGTATGGAAGAACAAAAAATGTACTCTAATATGAAAATTTGTTTTTATTACAAAAAAAAAAACACGTTTCGGCTCATCTAAAGTGTTTTCTCTAACTGGGCCGATATTATCTTGTCTTTATGATATATATATTTGGTTATAATTTGGTCAAAGCTAGATTACAATGTAATCCAACTTGTCTTGATGCGTGGATTGTAACATCCCGTTTCAATTACTTATATATTTATACGATTGTTTACACTAACCAGGACGCCAAGGTTGGCAACTTTGAGTGTTTTGCAACGGAGCATACTGTATATATTTATTTTCTATAACACATTGTATAAGGTAAATAATAGAATACGAGTTAATAATTGAGAATCAGTAGAGGTAAAAAGAACAGTATTATTAAAACACCAATTTTTTTTTATGGACAGCTTTGAACACGACGATGAGGTAAATTATATATTCGGTTAGGAGAGAGAAGGGGGAGAGAAAAAGAGAGAAGTGGGGAGATAGGGGAAGGCAGCAGAGAGAAGGGGAGGAAGGGGGAATGGGAAGTTCGAAGGATAGAAACTTGATTGTCTGTATATTAAATTTCATAAATAACGCAACACCTGATGTGTGTTACTTATTTGTGATCCGGCATGGGCTAGTCTAATAATATAGCCTGTATGTTATGTTAAAATAAAGTTATTCTGAGTGCTGTTCTAGAACACACACACACACACACACGTTTGACTCCTCCTTCCAACCTCTATACTAACCCCGCCCCCTTTTATTAGAAGCGATTAAAGGGCCATCTATTAAAAGATAAGTGAACTAACACATTGCCTCAGGCCATGACAACAAGTTCTGTCGTAGACTGTACAGTACATGTCTCAAAAGGGCAAAATGGTTATACGGTCTTTACCGTACTCCTATTGTACATACAAAAACATATCAGAATATGTGTTTGAAAACTAAAAGGTAGAGAAAAGGGCAGAGTAGGAGAGGGAGAGGGGGGCGGGGGGGGGGGGGGGGAAGGTGAAAATCTCCAGGAAATAGGATGGGACTTTGGGCCGTAATGGAGTGTGGAAGGTGTGCTCTTGATAAGGAGAGGGAAGGGGGGGGGGGGGATTGGAAGGTCGGGGAAGAAAAATAGGAGAAGGAAGGCATGGCGAGGAAGACGAAAAGGAGATGGAGAAGGAGGCCTTGGCGAGGAAGATGAAATGGTGATGGAAAATGAGGAGGAGGAGATAGAGAACACGAAGGGGGGAATGTGGAGTGGAGGGGGCGGGGGGGGGGGGGATGGGAAGCCATACTGTTTTCATATTAATCATATCCATTGAGAATCGAGAAAGCCGTTGCTATGTGATTCAGTTTAACCACAGCTGAAATAACCATCTTTAAATCTCAATTATATAGCTTACAATACAAGCAAGGTTATTGTGAACTATTAATTTTGACTGTACTACTAGACAGAAATTTAAAAGCAAGAATATATATATATATATATATATATATATATATATTGCAAGTTCAAAGGAGTTGTAAAGAAAGGTGAGAGAATGTGTGAAAGGAGGAAGTTAGAAAGAAAACTATAATAAACAATGGCAAAATACTACATAAGATAGACACAGATAACTGGAACTGAATATTGCCAACTAATATTTGTGTAGCAATCCTTCCTTTTCCAATACCTAACCTTTCTCAATCAAATTACACCCTTTCTCATTACCTGACGTATCCCAATCTAGTCCCATCCTTTCCCCAACATAGTAATCTTATGAGTACCACTGGTACTGTTGTTGCTTAGTTTCCTTTGTATAACTTAATTTTTATACAAGAATTTGACAGTAACGCTAGGGAGTTGGAAAGTAAAACAGAGTGAATTTGAGAAGAAAAGGTCATACAGGAAAAGGAGATAATGTAAGAAAGAAAGAAGTCAGAAAGTCAAACTGGGGTGAACACGCAAGAAAGAGTATACAGGAGATCAACGGCAGGAAAGGGAAGGGTTAGAATGTAGGCAAGGGGGGAAGCCAGGATATGTTCTAAGGGGACAGTGGTTATTTTGGGGGTCTATTTATTTATATAATTTATTTTATAGTTTCCTCCCTAGACCTCCATCAAACTTAAAACACATCCATTAGATCCCCCTTCGAGATTAATTTATAAATGTTTCGGTAACGAATTTCACGGCCGAAGGCCGGTTCCTCCACAATTACAGGCTCGTTATCGCTCGCCAGGAAAATAATCGACACCTAAAATGCGCGAAAGGTCTTAATATTGACAAAGAAATAGGGCGAAAGGTCTTAAAATCGCCAAACTACTGGGCTGAACGTCTTAAAATTTAAAAACTAAATGGGCTAAGATTAGGGAGAAGGGTGTCCAATAAGTAGGACGGAGTATATGTGGGAATGACAAAGCAGAAGAGGAAAACAGGGAGAATGTAGGAAAAGAGGGAACCGGTATATGCTTTAACCTTTTCAGTCACTCACAGACAACACGCAGCTGCATGCACGACCTCCCAAAATCCATCCTTCCGAATCCTCCCTTCCTCGCGAGGACAGAGTCCACCTGGCCAAGCTGAGATGCGGACACCATCCAGCTCTCCTGAGCTATCAGAAGAGATTGGATGACTCCGTTGTCGACGCCTGCCCGGGATGTAACACAGCACCCCATACCATTAAACACATCATAGAAGACTGCATTTCACACAACCACTTACGCCAACAACACAATCTACACTCAATGAGAGCTCTGTGGGAAAGCCCGATCGTGGCCATGGCCTTTCTCAGGGACTCGGGGCTGTTCGGCCAGGCAGCTTAGGGAACAACAACAACAACAACCTTTTCAGTACCGGTGACGTTCATTTAACTTCATTCTGGCTACTATTAAACGATTGTACTAGTTTCAAAAGGGCCTTCAAAAATATGCAGGCTTTGAACTACTTCACATAACCCTATTTACTACCACAGATCCTTCTTAAGCTGCACAGAATCCTCTAAATATAGGTAGAATAAAATTTAGAAGACGTTGCCGGCACAGGAGGGGTTAAGTAGGACAGAGTAAATGTGGGAAGAAAGAGGTAAGCAAGTAAAAGGCTAGCATGAACGTAAAGGAGGGAGGAAGTGAGGCTAGGGGGTCTAATATGCCGCTAGTGTAAGTGGTGGTGCAGGGCAGGGGTGTGAGAGTGCATGGGTAAGTGGTGGTGCAGGGGAGGGGTGTGAGAGTGTATGGGTAAGTGGTGGTGCAGGGGAGGGGTGTGAGAGTGTATGGGTAAGTGGTGGTGCAGGGGAGGGGTGTGAGAGTGCATGGGTAAGTGGTGGTGCAGGGGAGGGGTGTGAGAGTGCATGGGTAAGTGGTGGTGCAGGGGAGGGGTGTGAGAGTGCATGGGTAAGTGGTGGTGCAGGGCAGGGGTGTGAGAGTGCATGGGTAAGTGGTGGTGCAGGGCAGGGGTGTGAGAGTGCATGGGTAAGTGGTGGTGCAGGGCAGGGGTGTGAGAGTGCATGGGTAAGTGGTGGTGCAGGGGAGGGGTGTGAGAGTGCATGGGTAAGTGGTGGTGCAGGGCAGGGGTGTGAGAGTGCATGGGTAAGTGGTGGTGCAGGGGAGGGGTGTGAGAGTGCATGGGTAAGTGGTGGTGCAGGGGAGGGGTGTGAGAGTGCATGGGTAAGTCAATCAATCAATCAATCAATCAATCAATCAATTTTATTTCGTAATACGAGATTACATATAGTTTTATTACATGCCATATCTAATACATAAGTTTTTTTTTTTATGTAACTTGATATATTTGCAAAATTATATAAAAAGCAACTAAACATAATTTAAAAGAACAAACAATGAATGTTCATCCTATTAGTGAATACCTGTGTTCACCACCGTAGCTATAAGAGTATATAATTATACAGTACACTAGGATTTAATATTAAAAATTCATCGGCAAATACAATTAATGTTTTTGTTTTTTGTTTTTGTTTTTTTACGAATATTAGCTTTGAGAATACTCATTTTACATAAATCAATAGTTCTATTTGCAGGAAGGTATACTAAGAAACCCCATCATATACCATAATAAAAATATGTCGTCATATCAAATACTGTATATCGGGTTTCTTCTTTCTTCGTGACTCTGTATCCAGTTAATCCTAGACGAAATTATATCTAACTCCTCATGTATGATATCAATTGAGTAAGAATCCTTCATTCTTTTGTAAATGCTCGGAAAAAAGTAACCCGATTTAAAAAAAAGACATATTACTTCTTATAATGTAGTTACTAGATTTTTCAATTCTTTTAGCATACCTACATTGTATTAGTGAGACATAATGGTTTAGTAACAGAAGATTACAAGCACTGGCAGACTCATGACTGCTGGCATACACTGGGACATCAATCATTTTTTTTCATAGCCTTGTTATATGCAATATTAAAAGTTTTAAAAATTCTAGATTTTCCTGTTTTGCAGTTATTCCACAATGCCAACCCATAATCAGGCTTACAATACGAGTTAAATAAAAATATAATTGTCTCCAAGTTAACATATGCAAAATCCCTCTTTATACTATTAAAGCTAGCATAAAATGTTTTGAGTCTACAGTCTACATCTTCTAAGTCTTCCAAGTCTTCCAAGTTATCACTGCTCAATAAATGACCTAAGTATCAAGTTATCACTGCTCAATAAATGACCTAAGTATCAAGTTATCACTGCTCAATAAATGACCTAAGTATCAAGTTATCACTGCTCAATAAATGACCTAAGTATTTAAATGTCTGCACCACTTCCAAATTATCATTACTCAATTATATTACATCAATAGGATTCCTATTCTTTCTACTATTAAATATAAAACATTTAGTTTTATTCTTGTTTATGAGGAGTTTGTGATTATCCACAAGTTCACTAAATTTACTGTACATCATGTCCATTTCATGAGTTGATGATGAGATAAGTACTATATCGTCAGCGTAGCATAAAATATTACATCTGGTTGATCCAATTGTGCAGCCAATTTCCATTTTTGATATTTCATTTATAATTTCATTAAGTGGTGGTGGGGAGGGGTGTGGGAGTGCATGGGTAAGTGGTTCAGGGGAGGGGTGTGAGAGTGCATGGGTAAGTGGTGGTACAAAGTACAAAGGAGTACAAAGGAAATCAAGCAACAACAGATCCAGTGACCCTTCTAGGTTGCTTGTCCTCCAAAACACTGAGGATCAAGTGTCCAAACAGTGGTTTAGAGTGGGTAAGGGAACATTGGAAAGGGAATTACTGCCCTGGAACTAATGTCCGTGGCAGGATTAGGAAGTTAGTAGGGGACAGAGGGGTTAGTAACTGAGGGGGGGATAAAATAAAGTTATTCATTTACAAACGCAGTCAGTCGCGGGTTTGATGCGAGATATTTGTCTAAGCGGAGTTTAAATGAATCAACGGTGATGCAGTCTATAACGTTTCGGGGAAGCCCATTCCACAAGTTGACAACTCGATTGAAGAAGAAATTCTTAGATTCGTGCGAGTTAAAAGATTTACCAATAATTTTGCAACCGTTTCCCCGCGTGTAATTAGATTGGTCGATAGTGAAGTACTTACTACAGTTCATGTTGTCGATGCCTTTGATGATTTTGAACACTTGAATTAAGTCGCCTCTTAATCTGCGCTGGGTTAAAGGAAATAGATTTAATTCTCTAAGACGCTCTTCGTATGGTTTGTTCTTTAGGCTAGGTATCATTTTGGTAACTCTACGTTGAACTCGTTCTAGCTTGTTTATATCTTTTTGGTAATAAGGGCACCAGGATTGAACGCAGTATTCCAGAAGAGGGCGGACTAAGGAATTGTAAAGGGTTAGGATAACTTCTTTGGATTTATGCTCAAATGACCTGCCTATAAAGCCAATTATTTTGTTTGCCTTCTTAACAACTTCTGAACATTGTTGACTCGGTTTTAGGTTACTCGATATTGTTACTCCCAGATCGGTTTCTCTGTTTACATTCTTAAGCTGAGTGCCATTCATCGAATAGTTTGCTTTCTCATTTAGGTATCCGATATGTAGTACTTTACATTTATCCGCATTGAAACTCATTTGCCAAATTTGGGCCCAACATGACAATTTATCTAGATTGTGTTGCATATCGTCAACTTGTTCTTTTGAGAGTACGCTATTTGCAATTTTTGTATCGTCAGCAAATTTTGAGATTGTACAGGTGAGACCCTCATCTATGTCGTTGATGTAAATTAGAAAGAGAATTGGTCCTAGTACCGATCCCTGGGGTACCCCGCTACTTACATTGGTCCATTTTGATGCCTTACCGTTTATGACTACTCTTTGCTTTCTGTCGCTGAGCCAATTTTCTATCCATTTCAACACACCGTCTTGTATTCCATGCGCTTTTAGTTTTAGCAGTAAACGTTTGTGGGGAACTTTGTCAAAGGCCTTTTGAAAATCAAGGTATATAATATCTACAGCTTTACTCTCATCGTAGAGGTTGAGGATATCGTGGAAGAAGTCTAAGAGGTTTGTTAAACAGGAACTTTTTTTACGAAAGCCGTGTTGAGTATCTTTAAGTATGTTATTTTCCTCTAAGTGATTTACGAGTCTGTCTCTTATGACCGTTTCTAGCATTTTACATACAACTGAGGTTAAGCTAATTGGACGATAGTTACTGGATAGGGATTTGCTGCCTTTTTTGAATATCGGTGTTACGTTGGCTAGCTTCCACTGATCGGGCATAGTTCCAGACTGCAAGGATTTATTGAATAGTAATGTCAGTGGTTTAGAGAGCTCATCCTTAGCTTCCTTTAGAACTCTAGGCGAGATTGTATCAGGTCCAGGCGTTTTATTTACCTTGAGTTTATCTAAACAATTCAATACTTCTCTCTCTGTAACGGTGATATTGCTTAAAACATCTGAATTATCAATCTGAATCGGCGATGGTGTAGGGATATCACTGAGGTCTTCTGTTGTAAAAACTGATGCAAAGAAGGTATTGAGGGCATTACTCATTTGTTCTTCGTCTTTGGTGTATTCTCCATTTTCATCGACTAACGGTCCAACAGTTGAAGTAACTACTTTTTTCTTTCTGATATAACTATAGAATTCTTTCGGGTTTGTTTTACTTTGATTCGCAATATGTAACTCTAAGGTCTTTTTACTTTGCTTAATTAACTTTTTGGCTTTGCGTCGTAGCTCTACAAATTTCAGCCGTTCTTCGTCATTTTGTGAGGATTTTAATCTATCATTAGCAAATTTTTTAGCAAGCAGGCAGTTTGAAATATCTTTATTCCACCATTTGGGCTTATTATTATGGCCTGGACGCCGAGTTTTCGATGGTATGCAGTCTTGCACTGCTTTTAGGTAAGTGGCTTCGAATAACTTCCAAGATGTATTTATGTCGTTATTGTGAATTAAAAAGCTCCAGTCAGTTTCTTTAAACATAGCTCTAAGTTTAGGAAAGTTTGCTTTCTTGAAATTAGGGACTTTTTCGATGCTACTATTTGGTTCGTTACTAGTAAAGTTTAAAGTGAAAGTTATCGTATGATGGTCGCTGTTACTGAATTCATCACCAACATTCAAATTCTCTATTAATTCTTCTTTTGTTGCAAGTACAATGTCAAGAACGTTATTACCACGGGTCGGCGTTCCAACAAATTGATAAAGCGAACTCTCTTGCAAGTTCGTATACAAGTCATGTCCGGAGTGTGAAGTAAGAGTATCGCCCCACTTGGTCACAGGTAAATTAAAGTCACCAAAAATTACGGTATCTTGTGAGTTACTTACATCTGCAATTTGTTCGTAAATTTCTCGGTCAGTTTGCACTGATTGAGCTGGAGGTCTGTATATTAATGCAAGTATTATTTTGGTACCTTTATTATTCTTTATTAGCACAAAAGATGCGTCGACGTTCACAATTTGAGGTTTTGACAAGAGGGTAGGGTTAAGACTTTCTTTGATATAAAGTAAAACGCCACCTCCATTTCGATTTATTCGGCTTTTCTCAAACATTACATAACCGGGAAGTGAATACTCTGCTAAAAAGTCTCTATCTTCTGTATTGAGCCAAGATTCTGTTATGCCAATCACATCATAATTTTCTGTAAACACTAGCTCCTCTAAATCTGAAAATTTATTGCGTATGCTACGAGCGTTTGCATAGAAAACCTTTAAATTTGTTATTTTAGAACTCACGGAACGCGCTTTAATAATATTTTTGGTTCTTGTCGGATCTACATTTATGTTCATGGCTGTCCTCGGTCCTCGCTGTCTTCGGTCCTTATCGCTGGTGGTCCTCGGTTGCCTCTGTGTTTTTCTTGGCGTTGGATGATTTATGTCACTGCTGCTTCTTCTCGGATGGCGTTTTTTGATCCATGGCTGCGGACTGCTTCGTGTAGGAGACGACCCATGCGTGCTGAACCCACAGGGTTTAGATGAGTGCCATCCTTGCGGAACAGAGTAGGCTGGTTGTAGAAGTTGTCCCAGAGGTTGATGAATTCAACTTCTTCCCTCAGACACAAATGTTTTAGTCGGCTATTTGTGCTGAAGGCCTTGTCGTAGAATTTGTCAGGTGCGTCGATCTTGGGGAGAATGCCTGAGATGATGATATTCCTTGACTTGTTTTTGTAGTGCTGGATCATCTTGCGATATTTCTCCATCAACTCTTCGGATCTGGTGCGCATGACGTCATTTGAACCAGCATGGATGACAAAAAGGGTATTTTCATTTGCATCCTTTGTGGTATCTTCGAAGGCTTCCACAATGTCGTCCAGTCCAGCTCCTGGGATGCAAAATCTTTTTCGTTGAATTGGGACTCTGTCGCAGAACTCTTCGACCTGTCCTCGTAGGATGGAATCCCCAACGAGCCTGGTCTCTTCTGGTTCGTCTTCCATCTCTACCAATATCTCAAATCTTTTTGACATTGTGACTGGTAGATGAGACCTTTTCTGCGTTGGCCGTGCACCGTTCCTCACTGGTGTAAATCCGGAAACCTGTGGTGGCGGGACTCTACGTACAGGTCGGGGAGGGGTGTGGGAGTGCATGGGTAAGTGGTGGTGGGGAGGGGTGTGAGAGTGATGGGTAAGTGGTTCAGGGGAGGGGTGTGAGAGTGCATGGGTAAGTGGTGGTGGGGAGGGGTGTGAGAGTGCATGGGTAAGTGGTGGTGGGGAGGGGTGTGAGAGTGCATGGGTAAGTGGTTCAGGGGAGGGGTGTGAGAGTGCATGGGTAAGTGGTGGTGGGGAGGGGGGTGAGAGTGCATGGGTAAGTGGTGGTGGGGAGGGGGGTGAGAGTGCATGGGTAAGTGGTGACGGGGAGGGGTGTGAGAGTGCATGGGTGGTGGGGAGGGGTGTGAGAGTGCATGGGTAAGTGGTTCAGGGGAGGGGTGTGAGATTGCATGGGTAAGTGGTGGTGGGGATGGGTGTGAGAGTGCATGGGTAAGTGGTTCAGGGGAGGGGTGTGAGAGTACATGGGTAAGTGGTTCAGGGGAGGGGTGTGAGAGTGCATGGGTAAGTGGTGGTGGGGAGGGGCGTGAGAGTGCATGGGTAAGTGGTGGTGGGGAGGGGTGTGAGAGTGCATGGGTAAGTGGTTCAGGGGAGGGGTGTGAGAGTGCATGGGTAAGTGGTTCAGGGGAGGGGTGTGAGAGTGCATGGGTAAGTGGTTCAGGGGAGGGGTGTGAGAGTGCATGGGTAAGTGGTGGTGGGGAGGGGTGTGAGAGTGCATGGGTAAGTGGTGGTGGGGAGGGGTGTGAGAGTGCATGGGTAAGTGGTGGTGGGGAGGGGTGTGAGAGTGCATGGGTACGTGGTGGTGGGGAGGGGTGTGAGAGTGCATGGGTAGGTGGTGGTGGGGAGGGGTGTGAGAGTGCATGGGTAAGTGGTGGTGGGGAGGGGTGTTAGAGTGCATGGGTAATTGGTGGTGCAGGGGAGGGGTGTGAGAGTGCATGGGTAAGTGGTGGTGGTGGGGAGGGGTGTGAGAGTGCATGGGTAATTGGTGGTGGTGGGGAGGGGTGTGAGAGTGCATCGGTAAGTGGTGGTGGTGGGGAGGGGTGTGAGAGTGCATGGGTAAGTGGTGGTGCAGGGGAGGGGTGTGAGAGTGCATGGGTAAGTGGTGGTGGTGGGGAGGGGTGTGAGAGTGCATGGTAATACTGTGGTGGTGGTGGTGGTGGGGAGGGTACGGGTGGACAAAGAGAGAATTACTAGATTATGGCCGCGATATGAGGCTAAAAGTGCATGATGGGGTGAGGGGGCGGGCGGCGGAGGAGGAGGAGGAAGGCAGTAAGGAAGGAGGAGGAGGAGAGAGGAGAGGAAAGCATTATGGAAAAAGGAGGGGGAGAGAGGAGAGGAAAGCAGTAAGGAAGAAGACGAGCAGGAGGAGAGAGGAAAGCGGAAAGCAAGAAGGAAGAGGAGAGAGGAGAGGAAAGCGGTAAGGAAGAAGGAGGAGCTAGGAGAGAGGAGAGGAAGGCAGTAAGGAAGAAGGCAAGCAGGAGGAGGGAGGAGAGGAAGGTGGCAAGGAAGAAGGCGAGCAGAAGGAGAGAGGATAAGAAGGAAAGGAAGTAGGGGGAGGAGAAAGGAGAAAAAGGCGGAAAGGAAGAAGAAAAAGAAGTAAGAGGTTTGAGTGAGGAGAGGAAGAGGTATAAGGAAGAAGGAAGGGAAGTAACATGAGAGGAGAGGAAGAGGTATAAGGAAGAAGGAAGGGAAGTAACATGAGAGGAGAGGAAGAGGTATAAGGAAGAAGGAAGGGAAGTAACATGAGAGGAGAGGAAGAGGTATAAGGAAGAAGGAAGGGAAGTAACAAGCGGGAGAAGAGTAAGGCGGCAAGGAAGAATGAATGGAAGTAACAGGAGAGAGGAGAGGAAGGCGGTACTGAAGAAGGAAGGGAAGTAACATGAGAGAGAGAGAGAGAGAGGAAGGCGGTAAGGAAGAAGGAAGGGAAGTAACAGGAGAGAGGAGAGGAAGGCGGTAAGGAAGAAGGAAGGGAAGTAACAGGAGAGAGGAGAGGAAGGCGGTAAGGAAGAAGGAAGGGAAGTAACAGGAGAGAGGAGAGGAAGGCGGTACTGAAGAAGGAAGGGAAGTAACATGAGAGAGAGAGAGAGGAAGGAGGTGAGGAAGAAGGATGGGAAGTAACATGAGAGAGAGAGAAAGGAAGGCGGTACTGAAGAAGGAAGGGAAGTAACAGGAGAGAGAGGAAGGCGGTAAGGAAGAAGGAAGGGAAGTAACATGAGAGGAGAGGAAGGCGGTAAGGAAGAAGGAAGGGAAGTAACATGAGAGGAGAGGAAGGCGGTAAGGAAGAAGGAAGGGAAGTAACAGGAGAGAGGAGAGGAAGGCGGTACTGAAGAAGGAAGGGAAGTAACATGAGAGAGAGAGAGAGGAAGGAGGTAAGGAAGAAGGAAGGGAAGTAACATGAGAGAGAGAGAAAGGAAGGCGGTACTGAAGAAGGAAGGGAAGTAACATGAGGAAGAGAGAGAGAGGAAGGCGGTAAGGAAGAAGGAAGGGAAGTAACATGAGGAAGAGAGAGAGAGAGGAAGGCGGTAAGGAAGAAGGAAGGGAAGTAACATGAGAGAGAGAGGAAGGCGGTAAGGAAGAAGGAAGGGAAGTAACATGAGAGAGAGAGAGAGGAAGGCGGTAAGGAAGTAGGAAAGGAAGTAGTAGGAGGAAGAAAATTAGATGTAAGGAGTTACAAAGAATATGTATCATCTAAAACACTTGCATTAAATTGCTTGTACCTTTTTCAGCAGTATTTCTTATATCTATCATATTATCCGTTTTCTTTACAGTCTCTTTCACAAAGCCCTGCATTAACCCTTAGAAGGTCCGATGACGCATTTCTATTCTGATTTCTAGTTATTAATAGGGGATATTATACAGAATATGAATGGTATGTGGAAGAAGTCAGAGGGTTGATTGAGATAGTCTTTACCCTTATAATTCTCACAGATCCTTCCTAAGCTGTATACAATCGTCTAAAGAGAGGCAGAACAAAACTGTCAAAATGCGTCATAATCTTCAGAGGGTTAAGTTATCCCGCTAAGTTTCTCACTTTTATTCTCTCTACTGTCAGTTGTTTTCTTTCTTCTAATATTTATATTTTTACCGGATCCACATTTTCATTAACCCTTTCACTACCGGCGACGTATTTATATATTTTGTTTATTGTATCTTGTTATATATATATACATGTATATATATACTGTATATCAATGCATCTCCCAGCTCTTGAATCTACAATTTAATTCGTACTGTACCGGTGACGTCCTTTTCATTATATTCTGGCAACTATTAGATGAGTTTATTAAGTTTAGGGAGGATCTCTAACCATTAAAAGGCTACAAATTATCTCAATTAATCCTTTTAGCTACCACAGATCCTGCCAAAGCTGAATAAATCACTACGAGTGGTATCACTGTCGATGATAAGAGACATACTAAAGATCCTAAGTATATGCATAATTACAGAATAGAGCAACTCATAATATTTCGTGTAGACGAAATATCTTCTGGAAAGCATGAATCTCATGTTTGCATCATTTACAAAAGGAATACATGTTCAATAGACTCTGTGGGTTCCTTTCCCTGACTTAGCTATTACTTTTGCACAGGAGTTAGGTATGCCAATTAAGTTAACATATGGAAGGTAGTTCAATACTTACAACTTTTCTCTAAACTTCCCTAAAGGGTCTACAAATTCAGTGTTTGCTATCGATCGGTATTACAAATCCTTATATATATATATACAGTATATATACAGTATATATATATATATATATATTGTGTGTGCGTGTGCGTGTATGTGTTGATCATTAATTTTTAAATAACTTGTTTATCATATTTGTTTTTGCAGCACTAAAGGTAGAACATAAAAGTTCTTAAAAGACTGGTAGTTTGTACCTTTTCTTTAGGGTCTTCTGCAATAATTTTTCGTTTTTATTTCAAGGTGGCCAGTTTTTCTCCACTGATGCTCGTGTCGGGAATTAATTTAATGCTAAATATATATTGACCTAGCATTTTTGTTATAGTCATTTTATGCCCAGAAACTTTTTTTTTTGGTAAACGCGACCGACTACATAAAATATGCTCACACTTTTTCAATAACTTTATATCCCGAGATTAATATTAAAAACCAGTACACGAAATATTTGCATAATACTTTTTTGTTTCGACCCATACGTTTAATTTACTTTTTTTTCAAACTAGAGTTAAAATTCTCCGGTAGACCTAAATAATTGTGTTTTGCGGCCTTTTTCAGAAAATGTTTTAAAAAGGGAAGTATGCTTAGTTGCTTTTTCTGATCCCCCTTCTCCCTCATGTTTAGCCATAGTTTTCATATTTTAAGATGCTCGCCCCATTAGTTTGGCGAATTTAAGACCTTTCGTCCCATTTCTTTATCAATATGATGACCTTTCATGCCATTTAGGTGTCGATTTTTTCCTAGCGAGCGATAGCGAGCCCTTAATATTGGAGGAACCGGCCTTCGGCCTGGATATTTCTCTACCGAAAAATTTACAAATTTCATTCGAAGGGGGATCTTGAGGATAATTTATAAAGTTTAATGGAGGTATAGGTAGGAAACTAAAACAATAATAAATAAATAAATAAATAAATAAATAACCTAACTAATAAATACTGTAACACTACCCCCTTAAGTGTCTCTAAAATGGAATAATGGGCGAGAGTAGAGATCCTGCAGTAGGGGAGAGCGGTCATCTTTTCTAGTTTTGATCAGGTAGATATGCTAGAACGAACTCTAACGGGGCGAAATTCTAGTTTTGATCAGGTAGACATGCTAGAACGAACTCTAACGGGGCGATATTCTAGTTTTGATCAGGTAGACATGTTAGAACGAACTCTAACGGGGCGATATTCTAGTTTTGATCAGGTAGACATGTTAGAACGAACTCTAACGGGGCGATATTCTAGTTTTGATCAGGTAGACATGTTAGAACGAATTCTAACGGGGCGTATATTTTAGTTTGGATCACGTAGAAATTATGGAACGAACTTTAACGGGGCGATATTCTAGTTTTGATAATTTATATATTTTAGAACGAACTCAAACGGGGCGATATTCTAGTTTGGATCAGGTAAACATTATGGAACGAACTCTATATCCTATACCTGTATGACCGAATGTTTGTAAAAGGTATGAACTTGTAAACCTTTGGAGATTATGACGCAATATTGATAGTTTATTGTGGCTATCATTAGACGACTTTACACAATTAAAGGAGTATCTGTGACTGTGAGAATTACTTGGGTGAAGACTACATTTTGACAATATATGAAGGCTATTATTAGTCGATTTTATACAGTTAAGGAAGGATCTGTGGGAATCGTAAGGGTACAGACTATCTCAACTACTAACCCTCTGAATTCCATATACCCTTCCTCATCTGAATCAAATCGTCTAATAATAGCCAGAAAACGGAAAAGAAAAGCGTCATCGGATCTTGAATGGCTTAAGGGAGCCCACCTCGCTTTTTTTCTCTTTCTCTCCCTCTCTCTTTGGCTGGTATCCTTTCGGCCCCATTCAGCCTACTGTTTTAAGACGTTTACCCCCATCCAGGTGTCAATATTTTCCTGTCGAGCGGTAGCGAGCCAACATATATTTTTTTGTTTTACAACAAGGTAAATTTGTACATTTTTCGATAGAAAAATTTCTCCGGCGAAGCCGGATTTCTCCATACAACGCTGGCTCGCTATCGCTCGCTAGGAAGAAATCGACACCTGGATGGGGATAAACGTCTTAAAGCAGTTGATTGAATGGGGCCAAATGAATACAAGTCAGAGAAAGAGAGAAAAGGAGAGAAAGATAAAACAAAAACAGGCAACCCCCTTTAATAAAATGAGTGCCCGGAGCGACGAATAATGCCACCAGCGGCTCCAACATGGCGGAAGTTGGCCGATCTCCGCTATGGAAGGGTTGCTGGCTACCCGGGAGTTTTGCGGCCCAGGGAGAGAAATTATTCGCCGCTCTCCCTTCCCGGTGTAATTTTTTCGGCCGCAATTTTAAGCTTTATTCTATTTCTTCCTCTTTTATTATTTTTTATTTTTATTTTATTTTTTTTTATTTTTTTTTTAAGAGATGAAACCCCGAAAACAGGTTTAATCAGCATGGGGTAGTGGGTGTTTTCTGGCGTGTGGTGTCTGAAGGCCGGGAAAAAGAATTAGTGATGAGAAAAATGTGTAGTGGAAATGTGTAACGGAGTTACTGTTGTTCACTGAATATATAATATTATATACAGTATATATATATATATATATATATATATATATATATATATATATATATATATATATATATATATATATATAGAGAGAGAGAGAGAGAGAGAGAGAGAGAGAGGGGGGGGGCGGGGGGCTTTTGTAGTACCCTGGAGCACGAAAATAAATATGTTGCTAATAAAGTTGACTCAAAATATGCAGTGCATAAAATGTCATGCAATAACAACACTGTAGAGTATGTTAATTATAGAATATTAGAGAGAAGAATTTATGCGGGAGGTAGTTGCTTTTTCTGGACCACTTCTCGTTCATGTTTTGAGATTTTAAGACGTTTGCTCCATTAGTTTGTTCATTTGAAGATCTTTTGCCCCATATTTTGTTCAATAGTCAGACCTTTCGTGCCATTTGGGTGGTGATTTTGTTCCTGTCGAGCTATAGCGAGCCTGTAATTTTGGAGGACTGGGACTTTTGCGGCTGGGACATTTTTCTACCGAAAAATGTAAAAATTAATTTTGAAGTGGAATCTTCAGGATGTATTTTTATATGCTTGATGAAAGCCTAGGGAGGAAACTAAAACAATAACATATAAATACATACATACATACATACATACATAACACCTACCCAAGTCACTTCTTAGCTCCCTACTTAAGGGGAGGTTTTTAGTGCGTTTCCTACTCCTCCAGCAATCTTGAAATTTCACCCCCTTGACCCCCTTTCAAGATAAATTTGTACATTTTTCGGTAGAAAATGTCCCGGCTGAAAGCCGTTTCCTCTTAAATTACAGGCTCGCTATCGCTCGCCAGGATAAAATCGATCCCTAAATGGCACGAAAGGTCTTAAATTTGACATAAATGAGGCAAAAGTTTTTAAAATCGCCAAACTAATGGGGTGAACGTCTTAAAATCTCAAAATCAATGGGGCTAAACATGAGGGAGAAAGGGTTAAAGAAACAAATCCCTCAAGTGAAGATCTCCCCTTAATCCCTTCAACACCATGACGCCTTTTTACCTCTGTAACTCAAAAAGGGATACAGAAAATGGGCTGTACATTTCCCTACCTATTCCTTGGCTGATCCTTCCCAATTGGTAGAACTATTAGTATGATTACTCAATCTAGTCGTTTGTGAGTTATAAAGTTTAATGTTCAAGAGTTTTGGCCTACTTATTTGAAGGAGGGTATAGGAAACTGCCCAATCCTCTGGTCCTGCCCGGGAATAGAACGCTCTATCCAATACGCAACAGGTCATCCCCTTTATAAGCTGTTCTTGATGGCATAGGGTATACATGTCACGACTACTCTCATTATTGTAAAGAGCTCATCATAAATTACATTATAAAAATCATTCATTCCTCTCTTCAATACTAATAATAGCATGATCTAAATTATGGCAGGACTGCATCCATAGCTTTTTGTGTTGGTAGTGCGAGTGCCCAGACACATAAACACACACAGTGGGAGTTGTCCATACTCATTAATATCCTTTTCAATTTTCACACATTGTAGATACTCTTACAACACACTCACCCAACAATCCACAAACACACATTCACACATATAAACACCCACCCACCCACTCACACAAACACACCCACCCACATTCGGATACAAACACACCCACACACAAACACCTACATACAACACACACACACACAATCCGACAGGAAGTCCTACATACTCAATAATATCATCGTTCATCCATTCCCACTCCTCATAGATACGTTTACAACATCCTTACCCACCCATCCACAAATACCCACCCTCACACACACATACAAAACCACACACACAAGCACCCACGCATACACGTTTACAAACACACCCACACACAAACACTTACATACTGTTGATATAGGTTAAGTGCACACACAACATATATACAGAGTGTACACATGCCTTAATCATATTGCAACATACACACATGTACTTTCAGGGCAATACTATCATTGTTTAATATCCCATGATAATATACCGTACTCTGTAGTATCGGCAGCGTTGCACCAAATATATCCGGCACCGCTGCACATGTTTTCATCAGTAACATCCGGTCGGCACTCAGCATAGCAGTGCCACCCCAGCTCTGTATATCTTTGGCTAATAAGAACCTATAAACTTATCTCTGGACCTTTATTCTACATCCTTGTGCAAGAAAGGATTATCAAGGTTGTTGTAGCTTCACATGACAACCATACATGGCGCAGTCAGTGTATTAAAGCCAGGAGATACGAGCCAAGACCGGATTATCAGCCAGCCATCTTGCAAGACCTCGCCTCTCCAGCCCTGGATATATCATTGTGCAGTGCTTTATAGTGCAGTGAAGTGTTTAAGAGAGTAGTGCAGTGCCTTTATTATTTGTCCCATGTCATTTGTGCCCATTCCCGACTTGCTGTGAGGGTTATAGCTGCCGAATCATTGCTGGACAAGAGCGAGGAGTAGCATACCCTCCCCCTCTAACATCTCCAGCAACACTAAAGCTCTCACCCCTCACTGGGCCCTCAGTGCCTTCCAGCTGTGCCGGCACATGCGCGCACGGACACACGCACATCGTTGCCAAGTCAACACGGTGTTGCCAAGCCTACCGCACTCACGCACTCACTCTCTCTAGCACAGATAATTTCTCTCACTATTAAATAAACTGTTCCAGTTGTACTGCACATTTTCATCGTTCCTGCAAGACTACAGTGTGTCAGCTATCAACCAATTATGGAGGGAGATGAGCAGATTCATGGGGAGCCCAGAGACACCCCACACGACCATACTGGGGAGGGAGATAATGGTGGAGCTACTGGTGGAGATAGTGGTGGAGATAATGATGGAGATACTGTTGGAGTTGCTGGTACGGGGTATCAGTCAGTTCATTCCACTCCAACCTCTCCTCCTCTCACCACCCCTCATTTTACTCCACCTCCCCAACCTCCCCCCACTTTACCTCCCCTACACTATAGGGGGATGCCACCCCTGTCACCACACCCTGCAAGTCTACAACCTACCACAAGTGCAGACCTCCTTCAGCTCATACAGTATATGGAGCAATGCAGACAACGGGACGACTATAACAGAAGACAGGAGGAGGACCGCAGAAGACAGGAGGAGGACCGCAGACAACAGGAGGAGGACCGCAGAAGATGGGAAGAGGAAAACCGACGACAGGAGGAGGAAACAAGACGACGCACGGAGGAGGACTACAGGAGACAGATGGACGATGCCAAGTTCTCCGCCCTTGTCCAGGCTCTGGCCCAAATTACCCCACCTGCCGCCGCACCTACACCTACCTCACCGGGGACAACACCCCATTCCACAACATCCTCCACCCCTACAGCTCCACCTCCACCACAGAAGGCTATCACCCAGAACCCGCCGCCCCTTCGTGCTGATGCCACCTTCCAGGTTTTCAGAGAATGGAGGCGTCGGTGGGATGATTACTCTATTATGGTAGACTTATCTAAACTACCGAGGGAGAAACAACTGATCCAGATGCGGATGTGCTTAACCCTGGAGACACAGCGGCTTTTGGAGCACACCTTAAGCATACCCCCTGACACTGACAAGACCGTTGACGCAGTTCTCGATGCACTTTAGGAGCACATCAAGAATTCTCGCAATGAAGCTCTCCGTCGCAGGGACCTGTTCAGCTGCAAGCAAAAACAGGGCGAGTCATTCAACAACTTCTACGTCCGCCTCTGCCACATCGCCGAAGAAATTTACGTCTGCCCAGGGAACTCTTCAGCCTGCAGGGAGACCCAACTCAAGATGGTCATTCTGATGGGCATACACGACGAAGAACTTGTACAGAAGCTGCTTTCCCTCGATGCCACCCCTTCATTACAGGACATCGTCAACACTTGCCGTTCCTACGAGGCCACTCGAAGCACTACATCAGCCATACGTGCCCCACCATCCCAGGTTAACGCCGTGTCAGCGTACAAGCAGAACAAGCAGGTTAAGCAACGCGACAAGTTCTCCACATCGCAACAGTCCTTGGCGTCGGCTGCCGCCTGCCAACGTTGTGCTCGCCGGCACGACAAGAACAAGTGCCCGGCTGAAGACTACACCTGCACTAACTGTGGCCGTCGTGGTCATAAGCCTAGGACTCCTGCTTGCCCTGCAGCCACTGCCCAGTGTCGTCGCTGCAACCATATGGGCCACTACGACAAATGCTGCAGATCTTCCAAGACGCCCGCCACACAGGACAACAACGCTTCCTCCCACAACAAGTCTACAGCAAAGAAGACCACAAGTTGCCGACGTGTGGGATCACCTGTTCAGGCACCCACACTGACATCCGTGTCTCACCTACAGCGGCACCACTAGAAAACTCCACATGCTTCCTGACACAGGTGCAGACATCACAGTGATCGGCCGACGACACCTCGACATACTTCGGATTCCTCTCAGCAGCCTACGACCTCCGCCTCCGACAACAACGCTCAACGCGGATGGCTCTGCAATGGCTCCTGCTTTGGGGACGTTTCATGCACAACGGGGGGGGTC
>JBAKBP010030078.1:0-26214 GCA_037953745.1 Lithodes maja | reverse complement strand
GACATGATGGCAATACACAGGAAATAGAATAGAATAATACTATATCTTACCTATATGGACGTAAAGCGCACTCAGAAAGTTAGCTGACGCCAATAAAGGCAAGATATAGCGAACCCCGACTTAAACGTATATTAAGTAAACGTATGATGCCGGGGTAGGGCAATAAGCGGGAAATATGACGCGGAACACAATAATAAAAGTTAACGGACAACGCATAAGGATCTCCACACTTAAATTTAAATAGTAAACTTTACATAATATGCGGCAAAATGTTGTTAGAGCACACTAAGGAAGGGAGGTCAAAAGGGTGTATAACAAGCCAATTTAAATTGTAAACCTATAATAAACTAGGCTAGCCCAACATGTTTGTGGTAATTACCCCCTTTAAATTTAGTTAAGACCAAACAAATTCAATTTAACCCTTATAATACTAGTTTATATTAATTTAAGTGTTGCAATTATACCTAGCCTAAAGCCTACCACCTAATTATTGCTCAGATATGCGTGTACCTTAGAGAAAGTACCCGCCTCCCATTCCTCATCCGACAGGTCCCTTAAAGCCTGAACATCTCCCAGCTTTGTGAAGTGCTCCTGGGCAGAAGCCACGACCCTCTTGAACAGGGCTTCGCTGGCATCGTATGTTAGATGTACGCCATCTTCACTGTAGTCTCCGTCCCGTACTTCCATGGACTGGTAGCGGGACTTAGTGAAAGGCAGTACTTTCTTCAGCCAGCGATTGACCCCGTTCCTGATACTTTTGTATCGCTCTGCCGTCAGACCGCGGGGCGCCGGTCTCGCCTCCATTTTACAGGCCCCTAATTAATTTTACAGGCCCCTGAGATTGATTCAATCTCTTTAGCTAGGTCCTGGATTGCGTTGGCGACAGAGCGTATATCAGTCTCGAGATGGATATCGTTTCCTCCCAAGATTAAGAAGGTCAGGTTCGGTTGGTATCGGACGTGGCTCTCCCAGGCCGCAGAGGACTTAATATTGTCTACCCTAGCACCCCCTTGGGAAAATGTCTTAACCTCAAAAAATGGGTGGAACACAGGTTTATCTACATAGACCTCCCTAACATAGCTGTGGCCTAATATAGATACCTTCGTATTAGGCTTAATTCGCGCCTTAAGCCTAAGTATAGGTGTTTCTCATCCCCTGGACGAGTAACAGGCGGCCGGCTTTGAAAGCCGCCGGAAAAACGAACCAAAATTTTCAGAGGTGCTGATTTATCTGGGAAAGTCAGACACCCCCAAAACCCCACACACCATCAGGACATCTCCTGATTCCCTGTAAACATGTAAAATCTCACATGCAAAACTCAGGGAAACAACTTAGGCTATGACATGTAGAGTAATTTTATTCATAAAATAATAACCCCTAGCCTTACCCGGAGACCCCTACTGAGGCTGGCCACGAGGCTCGTAGAAATCAGCATCTCGGCAGCTACCCAACCTCCTGAAGACCCAGCAGCAGCAGCACATGGTGGAGAGGCCCACGAGAGGGGCCCACACGCAGACCCGGACTCCAGAAGATTCCACACCACGTGTGGCAACCCTTAAACTAGAGCGTCTGCTAAAACCAATAATGCAACTGCCTCATAGAGACGGCCTGAAGCATAATCCTGCGTAGAAAGTAGCCTCCTAACTAGTAGTTAAGCAAAAGCTAAGGCGTAGATCAACAACAAATAAAGCACATGATGCGCAGTCCTGGGGGATTCGTAGGCGCCTGTACAAAAGTACCCTATTTTAACACTTCCTGCGGGCGTACCAATGGGGTAGCCTGTGCTAGCTAATCTAAAACCTTGTTCAATACAACTCAAATATATATAAATGAGTTAGGACTCACTAGAAGGGAGAGAACGAAGAATGAAGCGGAGCACACTAGCATCCAACCTCTCGGTACGAACGCGGGAAGAGGAAGGAAGTATGGCGGCTCAGAGAGCACCGTCAAGGAAGTCCGCACAAGAAATCCACGAGATGGAAAGCTGTAGTATAACAATTATTAAGTATATTTTTCTTTTTTATATTTTACGAAGGTTTGTTCATAGCGAGTACCCAATCATAAGACGATTCCATAAGAGAATAAGCGTTACCCTTATGAAGCGTACTCCATTCTCCCCGCGGTGGTAGATTCAAACTGGCCGACCGCGGGCGCTTGAATGGAGGCTAATTTATTGGTGGCTCCTTACGTCAATGACGTAAGAGCCTATGATAATATGGCCTCGTTCCGGGCTCCTTAGAGCCCGGGTTAACCTCGATCACGACGGTCGAGAACCAAGATCATCTTAGGGGGTACCCCTTAATCATTCCTCCATTGAGGCGGAGCCACTGAAAAGTAGGAAATAAAAAAGAAAAGAATTAACACAGTTTGAACACCGCGCCTACGCACATTCCGATCTTCCTGAGCTGTTTCCCATACCTTGCCCGGTACCCCCACCCCCCAGGTGCGTTCTCTCTCAATCGTCGCCCAGCCAGATAGGACGCGTTTTTCCTTACCTCCCTGTCAGTTTTACATAGCCCCTCTTAAACGCATCAGTTTTTAGTCCCTAGTGAGTCTAATTGCAAATTGAGTTGCATATGCGTTTAGGAATGTATTTATTTTAACTATTTCACTTGTAAACCTGCATAAGTAAGGACTCAGTTCTGGGCTGGTCTACGATCGTGCTTTTCAAGGACGCCAGTTTCGCTTTTTTGTTTACTTAGTGTTTTTTGTTTTTCTTGTTTTTTCTATCATACGAGCCTCGGCTCATTAGCTGCAGTGTCTCTTTTTTTCTGTGAAAGTGTGTTTTAACATTGTAGCTTGACATTAATTCCCTTAACCCGGGAACTGTGGGGAGACTCTTAAGAGTTCCCCCGGCGGACTGCGGGGAGACTCTTAAGAGTCAGAGAAAAAAAAAATCAACTTTTGACATCGAGAAAAAAAAAAAAAAAAAAAAAAAAAAAAAATTGGCCCCTGGGCCATGCAAAATCTCAGTCCTCTACCTCCCCTCCTTCCCCACTTTCCTCCTCTCCTTCAGTTATCACCTATTTTCCCTGTTATTCCCTTATTCTGAGGTATATTTTCGTGCTAACATTAGAAATCCGGTTGCAGGGTGTGGTCATCACTGATAGCAAGCGAATGCAAGAGAGAGAGAGAGAGAGTATCGATCGACTGTGTCTCAGTGGCCTTGGGGGAAATTGGCGGGAAAGCAGCTTGCCTCACCCATACATTATACAACTCGCGGGCTATATCTCCGATTTTGACCATCCAAACGCTGTTTTCACTAGTTTTATTGTGGTTTCAGGTTAATACCTTTATAATCAACCCATAATAGGCGCATATGGATAAGTATTAATGCTATTAATGGTACAATGAATATTTTAGTGACGGAAACACCTCAAATACATGCGCACAGGGAGAGGTGTCTAATTACCCCCATGCACACTTGTTAGGTTAAGTGTTGAATTCTATGTTAGTGTCAAATTCATAGATCTTTAATTCTTTACATGTACCCCACAAGGTTGTACGCTGGCCAGGGGTTACTTGTCTTACCATTGTTAAATTTTTATTAAAAAACTAATTCCCAAACCCTAATTTCGAAAATGTTTTTGACCTATTTTCATTCAATGCTTCACACCATATCAACCTTCAGTATTAACTCTCAAGTTTTCTATGTGAAGATGAATACATACTGCTTTTACATTAATCAATCAAGAGTGCCTCATCACATATATTTGCCTTCAAGACATTTTGTAGGGCACTATTTTCAGTGACAACCATCAAATACTTACAGCTGATGGCTTCATATTGTGATGCTAAATTTAATTACAACATTCTAATAATAGCCTATATTGGACGGCTTATTTAGGCACTCGTATGTTATTATTTTCAAGGGTATCAAGTAGACCTACAGCCAATGAGTACCCAAATAATATCTTGATTGAATATATCTCACTGACTTACAATCACGGAACGATGTAAGAAACATGTACAAAGTTACATAATAATCGCCATTATCACTCGTGCCCGAGTAGGCCTACCCTTACGAGTGCAAAATATGGCGTGTTGAGAATTCTCAAGTCCCCGGGTACCCTAGACCTTATCTCAATAAGGCCCGGGTACCAAGGCCCGGCAACCAGGACTGCCGGGTATGGAGACAGTCCCGGGTACCCAGATGGGCGGGGATATTATAATACCATACAAGTATTTGAGAATTCTCAGTTCGAATTTTCAAGTCCCCGGGTACCCTAGACCTTATCTCAATAAGGCCCGGGTACCAGGACTGCCGGGTATGGAGGCAGTCCCGGGTACCCAGATGGGCGGGGATATTATAATACCATACAAGTATAAAATCAGGCCCGGGTACATGTAGGCTATCGCCAGTTTTCCCGGGCGACTGTTAAATTTATGACAAACCCGGGCACCAATATTCCCGGGCGGTATTACAATAACATAACAAATATAAAGTCAAACCCGGCCGGGTACCAACAGGCTATTACCGGTAATACCATAACAAATATAATGTAGGCTGTGGCCAGTTACCCGGGCAACTGTTAAGACTTGTGATGTTTAAGTGAGTTTCATACGTTTACTAGTACTGTATGCATTTTCATACTCAACCTTGAATGTTTACACAGATCAGCTGGACCAACAGTGACCATGTCATGTAAGGGTTCTCTTGTTATTTTGCTCTGTTTAGGTTAAGATTTATGAGGAGCACTAATATTCCCGGGTAGTATTATAACCCAATACAAATATAAACACAAGCCCGGCCGGGTACCAGCAGGCCGGGTACTCTGACAAACTGTCAAGACTATGACAGACCCGGGTACCAGTATTCCCGGGTGATACTATAAAGGCTATAGCAGGTTACTCTGAAGGCTGCTACCCGGCCGGTTAAAGCTATGACAAACCCGGGCACCAAGATTCCCGGGTGGTATTACATTACCATATAAAGTATAAAGTCAAGCCCGGGTACTTGTAGACTATGGCCGGCTACCCGGGCTAAAATGCCCCAGAACGAGAAGCCCACCACAGAAGCCACGAACGAACACCACACAGAAACACCCAAAGGAAAGGTCCACAGAATGAAAGGACCAGCTGACCGAGCCAGCCAATTCAGACAGGCCCAAGCCCACAGGGCTAAGCAGCTCCAGGCCGCACCTTTATGCCCCTTCTAAACTGACCATTTTTCCACACCTCACGTACACTACCCCCTCGTGTCCTACACTCCTAACTACAAAGATAATGAACAGGAATATACATTCATATTAAAAACACCCATGCCCTGTCCCGACGTTGAGCCAATGCCAACACATCAGACAGCCATAATTATATCTATGTATGTTCTTACATCCGAGAAGTAGATGTTATATATCTTAGAAGTTAAACACCCACGCCTGTCCCTAGACCTCGTATATCATTTGCCATGACGAGTATAGATATATGTAACCCGTGCTCAGTTGCCCCCTTGCATTGTTCCTCTAGTAACTAAGTGTCTCTATAATATTAACTGCCACCAGTATTGATACGACATAGCGGCACTGTCCTTGTGTCGTATTGTGCCAAGTACAGATCAACCAGGTTTCATCACCTTATTAGGACGACGACTATAATGTCGTCGTTCATCGATGTATGCAATCCTTAGTTTAAGTATTAATATTAACATTCCCTAACATCTTGTCTTGCCAGACTAAGCTTTCTGAAGACCCATCGCCCCATAAATCTATGTATTCAATCCTCAGGTTAAGTATCTTTATCCGCCATTGTGTTCACCTTTTTCCATTTACTTTTCCACAATTGTCATACGTCTTCAGCTTACCTCCTTCGTATCCACAGTCCACACTACGCCATATTACTTCGTGTCCTACACCCCATACCCGCCCGATTCTACCTATACGATGATGAACAAGAATATACATTCATATTAAAAACACCCATGCCCTGTTCCTACGTTGAGCCAATGCCAACACATCAGACAGCCATAATTATATCTATGTATGTTCTTACATCCGAGAAGTAGATGTTATATACCTTAGAAGTTAATACACCCATGCTGTAACGTAACCCTTACCCCAACCAGAGATTGTATAGATAACCTGTGTTACCAGTATCGATCATAGTACCTCTTACTAAGGCTCAGTTATATTAAAATATGAAGGCTTCCTATAGCCATGTACCACAACAGTAATCACCATCTTACCTAGTCCCCATATCTATTGAGAGCTCAAATAAATTCATAAGACTCGAGATCCCTATTGTCTACAGGGTCCAGAACCGAGCCTATAAACCTAGCTCCCGCCCCCAGTCAAATCAGTTGAAAGCTAGACACCAACCAGTGGTCACTACCCTGAAGTTAACCTCTAGCTCTGCCCTTGTGTTGTTCCGGAGTTGAGAGATTCCAGAGCCGGCAGACTCCGTGGCACAGAAGACTAATAGAAGCATCTGTCCATGTACAAGTCCTAACGTGCACCTTACAACCTTCACACAAATTCGTGGGTATATAAGTGTGTAGCCAGCACCGATCGTCAAGAGATCCGACTTGAGAACTTCCTACATTTTTGGACCACCTGGACGGCCGAGGAACCAGTCGTTAGCCCCCAACATCACCGGAAACAAGATAACCAGGACCAGACCTACAAATACTATTCAAGATTCAAGTTTCTAGTACTAAGTGTTATAGTACCAGTTTGACACTCACTTATTAACTTTCTATGAAGTGGCTATAACCTTGCCCAGTGTAACTCATATTTAACCATTCCATTTGGGACGTACTAAGCATCAGTGTTCTTTAATTAAGAGGCGACATTGACTCTCGTAATTACCTTATTCAGATATTAAAACTCTAGTGATATCTAACGTTCGCCCACTGATTTGTGTTCTACGTATTTCTGCCATAAGAATATAAACCTTAGATCAGTACCCCCCCCTGGGGGTTAGGGAATAGAATATGCCCCACGTGCCTTCTGCGTGTCGTAAGAGGCGACTAAAGAGGTTGGGTCGGTGGGCTTGCGACCCCCACCCGGAAAAAATATCTAAGCAAAAAAAAACGAACGAACAGCCTCGGATGCGGACGGAACCAACGTTGACGAACCACGACCGACTAAGGACATGCCTTCGGACATTCTGAGAATGGCTACATGAAATGTTAGTGGCATGAATGATGGCACAAAAGAGAGAGAGGTTCTGGAAGTGTTAGTGAATGCCAGGCTGGATGTATGTGGAATGACAGAGACCAAATGGAAAGGTTCAGATGTGAGAGAGTGGGAGTGTGGAATGGGTGTGTGTGCTGGAGTGAGTGAAGGAACAGCGAGAGAAGGTGCATGTTTGTTTGTATGTAGCAAATGGAAGGAATGTGTAAGAGAGTATGGGTCTGTGGGTTCAAGGATTGTGTGGGTGAGAATGAAAGTAGGAATACAAACGTGGGTGATTGTATGCGTGTATGCCCCGACAGAGGATATACTTGAAAGAAAGAAAGAGGAGTTCTGGATGAATGTGGAGGCGTGCCTGGAGAAGTTTGACAAGAACGAAAGAATATTTCTGATTGGGGATATGAATGGTAAGGTGGGTGATAGGAAAGTTGAGGGAGTGGTGGGAGGGTGGGGGGTACCATCAGAGGTGAATGGGAATGGTAGTGCACTTGTGGACGTATGTGTGGGGAGGAGGCTGTGGATAGCCAACACCTTCTTCCGACACAGAATGATCCACAGGTACACATGGAAACGGATGTTGACGATGAAGGATAAGACAGTGGTGGAACGAAAGTCATTGATTGATTATGTATGTGTGGATGAACGAATGAAGAAATCTGTGATGGATGCTAGGGTGTATAGGGGTATTGGAGGGGGTCTGTCTGATCATTATGTAGTGGTAGCTAAGGTTAGGATACAAAAGAAGTGGGTGAGGAGAGCGGGAGGGAGGCGAGAGGAGGGTGGAATGGTGAGGAGGGTGGAGAGGTTGCAGGAGGAGGAAGTCAGGGAGGAGTACAGGAGAGCAGTGGAAAGACGACTAGGTGGGTTCGACCTGGAAGTTATGGAGGAAGTGGAGGAGATGAGCAAGGTGTTTAAGGATGAGATATGTGCAGCATGTGAGGAGGTGTGTGGAGTGAGGAGAAGAGGGAGGGGAGTGAAAGGTACAGCATGGTGGACAGAAGAGGTAAGAATAGCTGTGGAAGAAAAGAAGAAAGCATATAGAGAGTGGTTGGGTAGTAGAGGGAATGAAGATTCCGAGAGACAGAAACGAGCGAGGTACGTGGAGAGTAAGAGGGTGGTGAAGAGAGTAGTGAAGGAAAGTAAGAGAAGAGTAGATGAGGAATTTGGAAGGAATCTGAGTGTAAAATGGAGGGAGAGTAAGAAACTGTTCTGGAAAGAAGTCAAGAAAGTTAGGGAAGGTAGCAAGGGAAACAGTAAGGGTGTGAAAGATAAGAATGGGAGAATGCTAGCCGAGAAGCAAGAGAGAGTCGAAAGATGGAGGGAGTACTTCAGTGAGTTGCTAAATGAAAGGAATGAAGAGCCAGCAAACATAGCTGGATATGGTATGGGAGGGAGAAGAAGAGAAGTAGTGGAGGAGGAGGTGGGGATCAGGAGGTCAGAAGTGTGGGAAGCCATGAAAAGAGTGAAGTTGGGGAAAGCACCAGGAACAGATGGAGTGTGTGGGGAAATGTTGAGGTATGGTGGTGAGATAGTGATAGAATGGGTATGGAAAATGTGCAAACTAGCATGGGAGAAGGGGAGTGCACCCGATGACTGGAAGACTGGCATAATAGTCCCCCTATATAAGGGCAAAGGGGAAAGAGGAGTGTGTGGTAACCACTGAGGAATATGTCTTCTAAGCGTAGTAGGGAAGGTATACAGTAGGGTAGTGATTGAGAGAGTGAGAGTGAGAACGGAGAAATGGATAGGCGACGAGCAGGGAGGCTTTAGGAAGGGAAGAGGATGTGTAGATCAGATTTTTACCCTGAATTGTGTTGTGGAGAAGTATCTGGAGAAGAAACAAAAGGTGTATGTTGCCTTTATGGACTTGGAGAAGGCCTATGACAGAGTGGATAGAGAAGGTTTGTGGAAAGTACTTAGAATATACGGAGTAGAGGGCAAGTTGCTGAAAGCAGTGAAGAGCATGTATGAGGGTGCAAAGGCGGCAGTACGTGTGGAGAGTGAGCAGAGCGAGTTCTTTGACCTGAATGTTGGTTTGAAACAGGGGTGTGTGATGTCCCCGTGGTTGTTTACTGTATATATGGATGGAGTTATGAAAGAAATACTATCAAGAGCAGTGGATGTTGGTGTATCGCTGAAAAGGGAGGGAATTGAGTGGAAGCTACCTATACTGCTGTTTGCGGATGATACAGTTCTGATGAGTGATAATGAATGGGAGTTGCAGGGTCTGGTAAATGAGTTTGGAACAGTGTGCGAAAAACGGAATTTGAAGGTAAATACGGGGAAGAGCAAGGTTATGGTCTTCGAAAGGGGTGAAGTCACAGAGTGTGAGATGAAGCTGAACGGTCAGACTATGGAGATCGTCAACTCTTTTAAGTATCTGGGCAGTGTGTTGAGTAAAGATGGGACTATGGATGAAGAGGTGCGGGAGAGGGTACAACAGGGGAAGAGGGTTGTAGGAACGCTAAAAGCAGTAACAAGAAATAGGGTGGTCAGTATGGAAGTGAAGAAGTCCTTGCATGACAGTGTGGTAATCCCGACACTGACTTACGGAAGCGAAGCATGGACGTTGGTTGAGAGACTCAGACCAAGAGTGAGAGCAGTGGAAATGAATTACTTAAGGAGTGCGTGCGGAATTACATGGAGGGATAGACAGACGAATGAGGAAGTAAGAAGGAGGTGTGGTGTGGAGGTAGATGTGCTGGAAAGTGTGAAAAGGAACAACTTGAGATGGTTCGGCCATATGGAACGTATGGAAAGCGAGAGAATGACTAAGAGGGTGTACGAGAGCGAGGTGGAGGGACAGAGGGGGAGAGGTAGACCGAATATGAGGTGGAAGGATGGAGTGAGGAACTACATGAATGAAGGCGGTGCTGGTTGGGGGGTGGGGCGTCGACTGACTGGGGACAGAGGTGCATGGGGGCGGTTCGTTCGTGGCCACCCCTTCGGGGATCACGGCGTCAGGCAATAGATAGATAGATAGATCAGTACCCCCCATGAGGTTACTAGAGATTCCGTGTTCTATAATATACGCGTGTCTAATCCTAACTGTGAGCTGCTACTTGGGCACGCGACCAGCCAGTAAGAGATCAAATCAGTGAAATTGAATTACATGAATATATTGAAGTCTTCCAGTAAAATAAAACTTGCTAATTAAACCGTGATCAGAAGAGTATACCTGAACGTTGGAAGTGGGAGACTAGGCTCCATCCAGATCCACTAATGCTAGCAGTTCCCTTCTATTAATTGTTTTGTACGAGAATTACTATCTTTCCATGCTCTTTATTTATTTACTTCAATAAACGTGAACTTATGTCGTGTTACCGTGTGTTTATTTTGTGTTCTCTATTCCTCATACCTTGTATTGTGCATGCAGCCTTATATACCCAGTCATTTAGAACTCACATTACCCAAGTTAAACCTGTAGAAAAACAGGGCATAACACGGGCACTATAATACCGGGCGGTATTATAATCCACAACAAATGCAAAGATAAACCCGGCCGGGTACCATCAATTTATTACCAGGACAGACCCGGGTACCAATCAGTCCCGGGTACCAATATTCCCGGGTTGTATCATAACAACAAGTATAATGCCATAACAAGACCCGGCCGGGAAGCCAGTTACCGGGTACTCTGGCGACTGTTAAGACGATGGCATATTATTTTCCGGGTACCCTAAACTTTGTCATACTTTAATAAAGACAAACCAGGGTTCCAAGAATGGAATCAAATGGAAATTATTGCCGGGTACTCTAGGTTTGGTCATACTATAATAAAGATGTCATACAATTAAGGCAGATATTATTTTGTTGGATACTCTAGGCATTGTCATACTATAATAGGACAAGCCCGGGTTGCAATAATGGAGGCAAATAATAATTTTGCCGGTTACCCTAGGTTTTGTCATACCATATTAGAGAAAGGCCTACTATCAGAATTACGTGAAATACGAGAGCATAAGTGACCGGTTACACTTAGCCTCTATGTTGCCAAAGATACAAATATATTAGTCTTAGCCTAGGGGAGGTGTGGTGGAGTGGTCTTGCCACTGGCCTGGTAATCCAAAGGTCCCGGGTTCAAATCCCGATGTATCAATGGGAAGATATTATTGGGATGGAATTTGTGCTGTACCTAGTATCAGTGCATTACCACAAGCCCACCGAAACGTCAATAAAATACCCTCATTGTTCCCTGATTAAATAGCACTGTATGAATATTCCCATATTCAAAATATGCTATTGGGGTGCAATGCCTGGTGAGTTATCTGCTCAACAGGTGGCGTTGTGTGTGTGTGTAAGTTTGAGAGTCCGAGTGTAGGAGGTGAGACTGTGAAGCACGGGAACGAGGTGGCTTCAGAGATGGGGTCGTTTCGGGCCAGGAGTGAGCACCGTGCCTCATGTGAAGGCAAGATGGCAGGTGCTCGTTGTACTCTGCGTGCTTCGCATGTCTCACTCCCTAGACTGGAACAAGACCTCACGGGCTAAACTGTTCATTGTAGAGCGGTGAATGTTAAGGCTCTCAGCCTATGCCTGAGAGGAAGTAAGTTGGAATATAGAAAACAAAAAAAAAAGCCTAAGACTAGGCTATACCTGAAAAAAAAAAAAAATTACCGAGTAATTATATCCAGTGATACCGGGTAAGAATTCACTAGGCTATTTCTTACATAAGCGGCAACTATAGTTTATTTAAAATAAACGATACAAGGGTAGTTCCTATTTTTTTTTTTTTTTTTTGCCAAATTTAAGTAGGCCTAATAATTCCGGTATTATTCCAACTATGCAACATTGACTCCTTGGTATTTTTCACAGGCTCAGGCGAGCTGCTGCTTTACCACAGAAGAATCTTTTCAACGATTAGAACGATCTCTTCTGGCCAAGTGATAACCACGAGAGGATCCGAACAGTGTTCCAGGTTGGGAACTGTGGTGGACCTTACCGTCCTCTCACCTGTTGTTCCCATCGCTCGGCTAAAAACCCTATAATTTTAGGCGAGTTATTTTTTTTACAAAACACTAAACGGTTTCCGGTTCACCGGCTAAGTGACTAATATAAGTCACTAATCATATTTTTGTTAATAACCATGACCCAAAAACCATTTATACCCTCGGTCACATGCAAACAAGTGTTATTATCTGTGTGGGGTTCGGTAAAGTCGTATATTTCAGGTACTTTAAACTAAATCTCCAGGTATTATGGAGGTAAAATATGTAAGCTTTTTAGAAATATCCTTTCTATAACCCCTAGCTCCTCCCCATCTCCTGACAAGAAAATGTCTGGCTCTAGCAGGAAAAGACATAGAACATAAGAACATAAGAAAATGGGAGTCTGCAAAAAGCCGATCGGCCCACACAAGGCAGATCCCTGTCACACCCAACCCCTATTACATAACAACATAAGGTCATAAGATCGCGGGAAACTGCATATGGCCATGCGGCCCACATGAAGCAGCTCCCATTCACACCCAGCCCATATCACCACTAGCGGTCAGGCGGTGGTGGGAGGTGGACGTAGTTTTTGAGCTCCGACATATTATCATGTGCAAGATTAAATATAACGGCTTAGTGAAGGAAGCGAATGTGGGCCTATTTCGGAAGCTAATACGAACCTAGAGATGGTATTAAAAAGGGTAGAGGAATTGGGAGCAGAGAATGTGGCATTAAAGGAGCAGCTGATGGAATACGAAGGACGATTCAAGGAAGTGAAGGAGTCAACTGCATGGACGGTGGTAGGTGAACAAAAAGTTAAGGATTTGGAGGAAATTGTGAAAGAACAAAAGGAGGAAATGAATAAGACAAAAAAAAGTTTTGAGAGTGCAGTCGTAGGTGTCATGAAGAACAAGGAGAGTGTTGTGAGGGAGGCCATGGACAGGGATAGAGGTATAATCATGCATGGAGATATAGAGGCTCATATGAATGCTAATGGAGTGAGAAAAGTGAGAGATATGGAGAAAGTGAAGGTCATGAAAGCTGTTGATGTAGATGGATATGGATGGGATGGGCAGGTGGAGGAAGTCAATGGGATAGGTAGATATAGAAGGGGGGGGGGGGAGATGAGACCTATAAGGGTACAGTTTAAAACCAGGGCAGTGGTAGAGACAGTGACAAATTTTAGTTGGAGACTAAACACAAATGAAGAACTGAAACTGTTACGACCTGGCACTCGGGTACACAAGGGCTCTTAATCAGGACTCGAGTACGGCTCGCTGCCACAACGGAAACACACGATCCCAAACCCTGAGTACTGCCAGCCGAACAAAAAACACCAATACCCTCCAGAGTTCGATCTGCTATAACGGGGTACACAAGAACTCGGTACTAGTGTTCAACAACAGACTAATAAAGAGACAGGAATTATCTAGTCTGGTCAACAATCAAACAAAGAAGTAAGAAACAACAACACCAAAGAATAGTGTTGGCCGAAGCCGAAGTAATCCACCCTTGACTAAGAACTTAAGAAGTCCTCCACCCTCTACTTCGGATCGGCACTATTACGTTACGTTAAATTAATAGTCCTTAAGCATCGAGCAAGGAATCTTCTGATAAAGTTAGATGCTTCTCGGATGCCCGTAAGAAGTACGTATCGGATTTTGAACAGCTATTCAAATAAGCAAAACACTGGCAATTACATATCATTAAAGGTTTAAATTGACATAAGAAGAATTATAAGAATATGCAATAGTAAATGGCAAACATTAAAAAAGAAGTACTCCGCCAATGCACCGGCAATAGCCTACTCGGATTGTGCTCGGGGGCCACTAATCACTAAAGTAGCTAAGCGTGCAACACATGAAATCAACAGTGCATAAACAATATCATACATAAGGAAAGCTTCAATACTATTCTGTATCTGCTAATCGAGCAAAGTCTAGCTGGGATGTAGTAGGCTAGGAAACAATGGCTGAGCAAGCGGCTCGTAGCCTAGCGAAGTCCTTAAGGCTGTGCGGCCAAATTACGTTAATTGACGGGATGCTCTCTTGAGAGATCCAGATCGCTAGTATCTGGTTCTCTCCTGGCGATCCTCTCAAAGTCAAAGCAAACGAGTTAGCACAGTGTTGGGTGGCAGAGGCAAAAGCCCTCACTCGCAACACAGTGCTAAACTCACAAGGTACACAGTCAGAAAGACCACCTAGGCTTCCCACGTCTCCGTTGCGATTGTACAGGTTCAACAAAATCTAGTACACATCGGGAATCACAACACCAGTAGCCTTATCCCAGTCTAGCATTACCTAGACTAGCAGAAAACAGGAACAATAATAATAATACACAGGGAAATCCATATACGAGTGCAACAAACATTAATCAATCCTATTCTAGTTATCCCTTCCAAAATAGGCTATCTAATAGGCATATATCTCGTGAGAACTCAAGCGATAATACGTTGGCTGACTAGCTCTGCACCAACGGAACCATTGAAGTTAAAAAGGGTAGGGAAAAGAGGAAAAAAGGCTGTAAAGAAAGTAGAGAAAGTTCACATCAGTCAGAAGAATATCTATAGTTAGCAAGGGAAATGAGAAGTCGCTCTGCCTTATGAGTTCTGAAGAAAATGTGGCGAGACTTCCCTTTTTATACTCGGCCCTCTAGTGAGCCCAACGTAAACTACTAAGGACCGCCCACTGACAATCATTACGTAATTTATCTCTCTCAATCTGGGATAGACAAAGGCTTTCCCACGCACTGAGGGGAGGAGGGAGGGGGGGAGTGCTAGTGAGTTAGGCCCACCTCCCGCATGGCGCACCCACTGACCCCCGTTACGTAATCTCTCTCTCTCCTCTCATCATTACAAATAAGTTTTATGCACAATACTTATAACTAATGATATAAAATAGAACTCGTTGACTCAGATGAAAACAAAATACATATTCATAATACTTATAGTACAACGGCTCACATGAACTAAGTTAGGAAACTCTACACAGACTACAGCCAAAGTTCCTGCCCTGACGATCCTAGCGAGAGTGGGGCATGACTAGGCGTTCTGTACAGCATGCTCACACTCGACATGCGTCACAAAACATATAAGATTAAAGAAGGATTTGAGCATAGAACAATGAAACAAAATAGAGGAACTACAGGAAAAGGCTGATGAGGAAAATGGAAAGTTGGGTGAGGAGGATAAGAAGAAGTTTTTCTGGAGAGTGAGAGACGGGAAATTGAGGAAGTGGTTTATACGAATTGTGACGCATGTCGAGTATGAGCATGCTGTACAGAACGCCCAGTCAGGCCCCACCCTCGCTAGGATCGTCGGGGCAGGAACTTTGGCTGTAGTCTGTGTAGAGTTTCCTAACTTAGTTTATGTGAGCCGTTGTACTATAAGTATTATAAATATGTATTTTGTTTTCTTTTAAGTCAACGAGTTCTATTTTAAATCATTATATATAAGTATTGTGTGTGGGAGATTTATATATATAATGATGAGAGAGAGCGAGTTATGTAACGGAGGACAGTGTGCGCGCCACGAGGTGTGTAGGCCTCACTCCCTCCTTCCCCCCTCCCTCCCCCCTCATCAAGCGCGTGGGAATCCTTTGTCGATCCCAGATTGAGAGAGAGAATGTGACGTCATGATTGCCGTTATGCTCGCTACGGGGCCGGGTATAAAGAGGGGTCCCCGCCGTAGCTCCCTCAGAACTCATCAGGCAAAGCGACCTCTCATATCCCTTGCAACTATCCATATTCTTCCGACTGATGTGAACTTTCTCTACTCTCTGAACAGCCTATCTTCTACTCTTCTCGACCCTTTATAACCTCAATGACCCCTTTGGTGCAGATTTAGTCAGCCAAAGTATTATCGCTTGAGTTCTCACGAGATAAGTGCCTGTTAGATAGCCTATTTTTGGAAGGGTTAACTAGAATAGGATTGATTGATGTTTGTTGCACTCGTATATGCATTTCCCAGTGTACTATTATTCATGTTCCTGTTTTCTGCTGGTTTAGGTAATGCTAGACTGGGATAGGGTTCCTCGAGTTGTGATTTCCTATGAGTGCTAGGTTGGTTGAACCAGCACAATTGCAACGGAGACGTGGGAAGCCTAGGGGGTCTTTTTGATTGTGTACCGTGGGAGTTTAGCACTGTGTTGCGAGTGAGGGCTTTTGCCTGTGCCACCCAACACTGTGCTATCTCATTTGCTTGACTTTGAGAGGATCGCCAGGAGAGAACCAGATACTAGTGATCTGGATCTCTCAAGAGAGCATCCCGTCAATTACCGTAATTTGGCCGCACAGTCTTAAGGACCTCGCTAGGCTACGAGCCGCTTGCTCAGCCATTGTCTCTTAACCTTAGATATCCCAGCTAGACTTTGCTCGACCAGCAGATACAGTATAGTATTGAAGCTTCTCCTTATGTATATTATTGTTTAAGCACTATTGATTTCATGTGTGGCACGCTTAGCTACTTCAGAGATTAGTGGCCCACGAGCACAATCTTAGTAGGCTATTGCCAGTGCATTGTCGGAGTACTTCTTCTTAATGTTTGCCATATCCTATTGCTTATTCTTATAATTCTTCTTATGTCAATTTAAAGCCTTTAATTACCAGTGAGTTATTCATTAAATTGCTGTTCAAAATCCGATACTTACTTCTTATGAGTATTCGAGAAGCATCTAACTTATCAGAAGATTCCTTGCTTGATGCTCGAGGACTATTGTTTAACGTAACGTAATAGTGCCGATCCGAAGTAGAGGGTGGAGGACTTCTTAAGTTCTTAGTTCAAGGGTGGATTACTTCGGCTTCGGCCAACACTATTCTTTAGTGTTGTAGTACTTTCTTCTTTGTTTGATTGTTGACCAGACTAGATAACTCCCGTCTTGTTATTAGTCTGTTGTGTGAAACGCTAGTACCGAGTTCTTGTATACCCCGTTATAGCAGATAGAACTCTGGAGGGTAGTGGCGTTTTTTGTTCGGCTGGCAGTACTCTGGGGTTGGGATCGTGTGTTTCCGTTGTGGCAGCGAGCCATACTCGAGTCCTGTGTAAGAGCCCTAGTGTAACCGAGTGCCCGGTCGTAACAGAATAGAAGGGAGAAGGAGAGCTGGGAGGGAAGAGAATGTGACAGCAGTTGTGGCAGAGGTGGAGAGCAGGGTGGAAGTGTCTCGGGGAGAGACAGGAGAAGAAGCTGCAGACCCAGTACCAGTAGTGTGAGGGGGGGAGTAGGGCACGGACAGGAGGAGCGGGATGATGTAGCTGCTGAAGGAATGGTAGAAAGATTAAGGATTATGATTCGTAATGTTGATGTGTTTACCCAGGACAAGAAAAGAGAACTGATATGTAGGTTGCAGGATGAAGAGGAAAAACCTGATGTCATAGCCTTACAAGAAGTAAGACCAAATAATGCTAGAATTGAAAGGGAACTGGTGGAGTATAGTTTGGAGGGTTTTGAGTTGTACGAGAGGAATGCTATTAGAGCAGAGGTTGGAAGAGGACTGTTTATTTATGTAAGAAAAGAGCTCAAGGTAAATGAGGTGGATATGAGACAGCAGTATTGTGAGTATTTGTGTATTGAAGTCAAATGTACAAGAGGGTCAATTCTAATTGCCTCTATATATAGAAGCCCAAATAATAGTAGGGAAGAGGATGATAACCTACTGAAAGCAATGGAGGAAATAGATAATGGAGAGAACAAATATAAGATTTTGATTGGAGATTTCAATTTGCCAAGGATCAACTAGGCAAATTGTATACTCCAGCGGGACAGTGTAGCCTGGAAAACAAGTTTATAGAGAAAGTAAGAGATTGTTTTTTTAATGCAACATATTACAGAGATGACAAGATATAGAGATGGGAAGCAGGGGAGTGTACTTGATTTATTTTTTAGCAATGAGGAGGATATAGTGGAACATGTTAATGTGGATAGCCCTATAGGTCGTAGTGACCATCCCTGTATAAGTTTTAGTTGCAATATTAAAACAGAGAGGGATGATAGAAGATATAAAACAAATATACATGTATGACAGCAGATTATGAGCTGCTGAGAAGGTGTCTGGACATTGACTGGGGGGAATACTTGAACGGTGAAGACGCTGAAGGAATGTGGAGGAAGTTTAGAGTCAAAATGGAGGATGTTATATCCAAATGTGTACCAGTAAGGGAATACAGTATAAGGATAAAACAAAATTGAGGAAAAGAACGAACCCAGAATTACCAATGAAAAGAAAGCTGTGGACTTTGATAAGAAGAAAGAAACGATTGTGGGATAGATTAAAAGTGTTAAAAAAGAACAGGGGGTCTGGTATAGAAGCTAAAGTAGTGGATTTGGAACATAGACAGATAAACAATAAAATAAGGTGGGAGACAAGGAAAGGGAGAGAGAGATTGCAAGAAACGTGAAGGATAATCCAAAAATATTCTGGAAGTACATACAGGAAAAGTTAACAAGAATAGTAGGGATCCCAGAGCTGGTAGGGGGGTTGGATGATGGGAGTAGAGCGGAGACGGATAAGGAGAAAGCAGAGGTGCTGGGGAAATACTTTGGGGGGCTACTAACAGTAGAGTCGGATGATGCAGTGCCAAATATTCCCATCAAACAAGCACCTGCACTAGAACTAATAGTTTTCCCATGCTAGAATAAGAAGGGCTATAGAAAAAATGAACAGAAGTAAGTCCCCGGGACC
Source organism: Lithodes maja (assembly GCA_037953745.1). Taxonomy (NCBI): domain Eukaryota; kingdom Metazoa; phylum Arthropoda; class Malacostraca; order Decapoda; family Lithodidae; genus Lithodes; species Lithodes maja. Next base: position 7,481 of record JBAKBP010030078.1, on the reverse strand, counting down.
AGATGGGATACACCCAAGAATCATAAAGGAAGGAGGTGAGATGTTAGTAGAGCCATTGAAAATGTTATTTGAGGTATCGTTTAATACAGGACAAATCCCGATGGACTGGAGAGAGGCGAACATAACAGCTATATTTAAGAAGGGAAAGAGAAATAACCCAGGAAATTATAGACCAGTCAGTTTGACAAGTGTTGTGTGTAAACTAATGGAAACGGTAATTAGAGAAGGAATAATGGAGCATATGAAATCAAACCAACTTTTCAGTGGGAGACAGTTCGGATTCTTGCCGGGAAGGTCGACGGTACTACATCTAATTAAGGTGGTAGATGATTGGATGCAAATTCTAGAGGATGGTGATGTAATAGATGTGGTATATTGGGATTTATGAAGGCCTTCGATAAGGTCCCACATAAAAGGTTAATAAAGAAAGTTAGAAGCTATAATATAGGGGAGAAATGTGTGAAATGGATAGAAGCCTTCCTGAAAGATCGGAGACAGAGGGTGCTGGTGAATGGAATAGGCTCGGGGTGGAGGGAAATTACAAGTGGGGTTCCTCAGGGATCTGTGTTGGGACCACTACTGTTCGTTATATTTATCAACGACTTACCTGAAGTTATAACTAATGGAAGTGAGGTATACCTGTATGCGGATGACACTAAGCTGTATAGAAGAGAGAGGAGTAAGGAAGATGTGGGTTTGCTTCAAGGATATGTGGAGGGCATGAAGGGATGATCTGAGCATTGGTTAATGCCTTTTCATCCAAAAAAATGCAAGTATATGCGGATTGGGACAAGTAATATAGACAAGGTAGGATACAGTATGTATGAAGCGATGGAGGAAGTGAATGCAGAAAAGGATATAGGAGTAGTGATAGACAATAAGTTAAATTTCTCAGAACATTTAGCGGAAAAGATAAACAAAGCCAATAGAATTGTATGGCTGATAAGAAGGATATTTGTGTCATTTGACGAAGAAGTATTCAGGAATCTCTATACAGCGCTGGTTAGGCCGCACCTGGAATATGCGAACCAGGTGTGGGCTCCATATATGGTAAAGGATATAGGTGCAGAGGAGAGCTAGCAAGCTAGTACCAACGTTGAAGAACGCGGGCTATGAGCATAGGTTGAGGACACTGGCATATAGGAGAAAGAAAGGGGATATGATAGAGACTTTTAAGATAGTGTCAGGAAAGTATGATGAGGATGTGTGTGAAGGTATCTTCTTCATGCGGGAGGGAACAAGAATGAGAGGACACTCAAAGAAATTTTACAAAGAAAGAAATAGGCTTGAGAAGGCAAAGAACTCATTTTGTGATAGTGGTAAATGAGTGGAACGCACTGCCCCTGGTGATCTTCTTTCATATCTTACTAACTCTTGGTCATCCAACTTTCGGGACTTCAGCGAGACTTTCTGTTGCACTAGACATATCGAAAGCCTTCGATAGAGTCTGGCACAAATCTTTAATTTCCAAACTGCCCTCCTTCGGTTTCTGTCCCTCCATCTGTGCCTTTGTCTCTTAATTTCCTTCCCGGCCGTTCCATAGCTGCGGTTGTGGACGGCCATCGCTCAATTCCTCATCCTATCAACTCCGGTGTTCCTCATGGTTCAGTCCTATCTCCGATTCTCTTTCTAATTTTCATAAATGATCTTCTCAACTGTACCTCAATTCCCATCCATTCATATGTAGACAACTCTACTTTACACCACTCACTTAGTTTTCCAGAACACCCCAGCCAGCAGTCCCTCAAAAGTATACATAATGAAGCCATAAAATGTTTATCTTCTGATCTAGCTACTATTGCCAATTGGGGTAGAGAAAACCTAGTTACATTTAATGCTTCCAAAACTCAATGTATCCATCTTACTACCCGTCAGGAACCTCCAGAGGACTATCCCTTATTCTTCAACAATACAAAAATCAACCCTTCATCTTCCCTCAATGTTCTCGGTGTCTCTTTTTCTTCTGCTCTCACTTGGAAAGACCTTATTACCAGTCTGGCTAAGGCAGCGTCCCAGTAGCTGGGTGTGCTCAACTGCCTCAAGGGGTTCTTTACCCCTACACAGCTACTTGTTCTGTACAGGGGCACAGTGCGTCCTTGTATTGAGTATTGTTCACATGTGTGGGGAGGATCCTCTCACACCGCACTCCTAGATAAAGTAGAAAGGAAAGCCTTTCGTATCATTAACTCCCGTCCACTCACCAATTCTCTGCAATCTCTCTCTCTTTGCCGCAATGTTGCATCTCTCTCGCTATTCTATCACTACTACAATAATCAGTGTTCCTCGGAGCTTTTCCAGTGTATACCACCTACTCTGCGTAGGGTACGTAGTACCCGCCTTGCAACACAATCCCACCCCTACTCTCTGCAACTCTCCAACCCAAGAGTGAAATGCTATTCTCAGACTTTCTTCTATTCAATTGCTGAGCTCTGGAACTCTCTCCCAGAATCAGTTTTTCCCTCTTCCTATGACTTAAATTGCTTCAAACTCCGTATGTACAGGCATTTTAGCTCGAACGTCCTTTGATTTCGGCCCTGTCACTCTTTGAAATCTGGGGGAGGCACTCGCTGCTGGCAGTTATGCCTATTGTCTCCCTCATTCACATAGAAAAAAAAATAATATATATATATATATATATATATATATATATATATATATATACCGTATATATACAGTATATACCGTATATATATTTATAAATAGGAAAACCAGCGCTGGGATGAACATCTTTATTGTGGGACGTTTCGGCTTACACACAAGCCATCTTCAGCCTAACCTAATGCAAGACAAAAAGGGCCTACATAAATATTTGCATATTACTAATGGTCAATATTTAAAACGTGTAGGAGAATTATGATTATAATTATAAGTGGGAACTAAAAGAAATAAAATAATCACACGAATCCGAGTATTACCGGTACTAGGTATTAAATTATATTCTAATTAGTATATAATTTAATACTTAGTAATCCTCGGGCAGCAACTAACCATTGGGAGTAAATATTCCACCCACTAATAGCACTAGAGCCTGGCACCACCGAACATGCACCTGCTATAGTAGGAGGATTAAAACCAGATTGCTAGCACCCAACGCTAGGAGAGCCCGAAGGCCCCACCCCAAGGGGTTTGCCAGGAGGTTTGGAAGAAGAAAAATATGAGGAGAGAGGAAGAAGAGAAAAGATGACCCCTAAATAAGGGGTCAGGGACCATTTAGTGGACCCGTCACTGGAAACCAGGAACAGGAGGGGTGGCACCTTCAGCCCCAAAAAGGAATAAGGACCCCAACCTGCAATGCCTCCCAGATCATAGGGATACAAAGCCAAACCCCCTTTACCCTCCTACCACACCCACCACCACCACAAGCAAGACAGTCACCACTGTAGGGGTTTGAATGGGATGGACTGTAGCCTTTTAATTGTTAGAGGTCCCTCCTAGCTGAATCAAATCATCTAATAGTTGCCAGAATTTAGCCCTTTGGCTGCGGTTACGTCATAGCTTACCGTGTAGGGCCAGACGTATATATATATTACGTATATAATTTTGCGCTCTTTATAACTTGCCCTAAGTGGCAAAATATTGAGCAGATCCAACTGAAACGGCTGGCAGCTTCGTTCGGACTCACGCGGCCAGCCATGACTTCGCGCTCATTCATATAATTATTTTGCTCAGCCTTTTGTATTATTTCCTCATGTATTATTTGCCAAAAATTTTTTCTTCTCTCTCTCTATCTCATTTATCGCCGTTTTACTCACGTAATGTTTACGACATGTGCTAGATTTCTTTGCGTTACTAGGCGAAATATAGTAATCCTCTCTCTCTGAAGGGGGGTGGGAGTGTTACCATACAGCATATCAATAAATTTATCTCCCTACCTCCTCCTCTCTCTCTCTCTCTCTCTCTCTCTCTCTCTCTCTCTCTCTCTTATTACCCCCCCCCTAGCACCCTCTCTCTCTCTCATTGCTTACACAAATATGGGTATGGCCTACCAGTACAAATGATAACATAAGAAGATGGGAGTCTGCAGAGCCGATTGGCCCACACACAGCAGATCCCTTTCACACCCAACCCATCTCGTCCTATCTAATAATATTTTGAAGCCTATTGTTCGTGATACCACTATAGCATTCGGTAGCCTATTCCACATATCTACAACTGTTACCAAATGAATAGAGGCAGATCCCTTACATAGCCAATCTCTCTCTCTCTCATACTGGTACAAATGAGGTAGATCCCTTACACATGCAACTAAGATGAAAATTAGTATCTGCAGGTAGCAATTAGTGACCCACAGAAGACAGATCCCTTTCATACCAAACCCATCTCGTCCATATGCCTATCTAATTTTATCTTTAAGCTCAGCTCTATCCATACAAATAGAGGCAGATCCCTTACTCAGCCAATCTCTCTATCTCTCGCACACCGGTACTTCGGTGAGACCTTTTCTATTGCACTAGACATATCGAAGGCCTTCGATAGAGGCTGGCACAAATCTTTAATTTCTAAACTATCTTCCTTCGGTTTCTATCCCTCCATCTGTGCCTTTGTCTCTAATTTCCTTTCCGGCCGTTCCATAGCTGTGGTTGTGGACGGCCATCGCTCACTTCCTCATTCTATCAACTCCGGTGTTCCTCAGGGCTCTGTCCTATCTCCCATTCTCTTTCTAATTTTCATAAATTATCTTCTCAACTGTACCTCCATTCCCATCCATTCATACACAGACGACTCTACCTTACACTACTCAATTAGTTTTCCTGAACGCCCCAGCCAGCAATCCCTCAACGACAAACGTAATGAAGCCATGCAACACTTATCTTCTGATCTAACTACTATTTCCAATTGGGGCAGAGAAAATCTTGTTGCCTTTAATGTTTCCAAAACTCAATTTCTTCATCTTACTACCCGTTCAGAACTCCCAGAGGACTATCCCTTACAATTCAATAATACAAAAATCAATCCTTCGTCTTCTCTCATTATTCTCGGTGTCTCTTTTTCTTCTGCTCTCACTTGGAAGGACCATATTACCAGTCTTGCTAAGGCAGCCTCCCAGAAGCTAGGTGTGCGCAACTGTCTCAAGGGGTTCTTTACCCTTGCACAGCTTTTTGCTCTGTACAGGGGCACAGTGCGTCCTTGTATTGAGTATTGTTCACATGTGTGGGGAGGATCCTCTCACACCGCACTCCTAGACAAAGTAAAAAGGAAAGCCTTTTGTATCATTAACTCCTGCCCACTCACCAATTGTAATCTCTCTATCTTCTCCACAATTTTGCAACTCTCTCGCTATTCTAATGCTACTATAATCAATGTTCCTCAGAGCTTTCCCAGTGTAGGCTTATACCACCTCTACATAGGGAACGTAGTACCCATCTTGCAACACAATCCCACCCCTACTCTGTGTAACTCTCCAACCTAAGGGTGAAACGGTATTCTCAGACTTTCTTCTATTCAACTGCTGAGCTTTGGAACTCTCTCCCAGAATCAGTCTTTCCCTCTTCCTATGACTTAAATTGGTTCAAACTCCGTGTGTCCAGGCATTTTGGCTTGAACGTCCCTTGATTTTGGCCCTGTCACTCTTTCAACTCTGGGGGCAGTTCTGCCCTTTGTCTCCCTCACTCACATAGAAAAAAACAAAAAAATTAGGAAGATCCCTTACCCATGCAACTAAGATGAAAATGGGAATCTGCAGAAACAAGTGGTCCACACAAGGCAGATTCCTTTCACAACCAACTCATCTCGTACATATATCTATCTAGTTATATCTTGAAGCTCTATTGTTTTTGATCCCACAATAGCCTTCGGTAGCCTATTCCACATATCTACAACTCTGTTACCAAACAAATTAGTGAGATCCCTCACACAGCCAATCTCTCCCTCTCTTCTTTGCACACAGGTACACATGGGGTAGATCCCTTACACATTCAACCAAGATGAAAATGGGAGTCTGCAGAGAGCCAAGTGGCCCACACAAGGCAGATCCCATTCACACCCAACCCATCTCATAAACGTTATCTGCTACTTACACTACGGACTATACAGCAATGTTATCATAAACATGCAACCAAGATACAATTGTAAGAAATAAGAACATAAGAGAATGGGAGTCTGCAGAGAACCAAGTGGCCACACAAGGCAGATCCATTTCACACCCAACCCATCTCATAAACTTTATCTGTTACTTGCACTACTAACTATAAAGCAATGTTATCAACATGCAACCAAGATAAAATTGTAAGAAATAAGAACATAAGAGAATGAGAGTCTGCAGAGAGCCAAGTGGCTCACACAAGGCAGATCCCTTTCACACCCAACCCATCTTATAAACAATACTTGTCATACACCAAAGTTTTCATATATAACCACCACACACGAGGTTGTCATTGCTACGCATTGACAACCTCATCTAAGAATGTACAGCTATCCATTGATAGCTGAAGTCCCTATGGCCTGGGACGACTCATTTTCACTGGTAACTATGATACGTGGAGTGGAAACCTATCTCATCACTGTGGGTAATACAGGATTGGAAGAATAATCGATATAGGGGTTTTGTTGGCAGTGATGGGCAGCTTCCCTAGTCTCTTCCTCCAACCCCAACCCAATGTTTCAAGGTAGTAAGGCAGGAAAATGCCCTGCCTTACATAGAGGCACCACACATGTCAAACTACCACTGCCATGCTCAGCAGTTGACAAGTGAGTGGAAGTCCACGAAACATCCATAGCAGAGAGCCACCTTGCACTCGTGACACTGTGTAATCACATCCCTGCGGCCTCTGGGTCTTCGCTATGTTTTGTTACAAACATAGCACCTCCTCTGATGTTTCTGATCCTGACCCCGACCACGACCCCTTTCATTTGGATTTCTTCCAGGCGGTGTCGGGATCACCTCCAGGTAGTGCCGACGGATGTTGTCTGACTGCAACAGATGGTCAGGAATGTCATCGACAGATCGCTTTGTTGGGACCAAAGGCTGAACCTGACCATGATTCGCCAAGATCTCATTGATGAGTTTCTTGCTAAACTCGTTTGACGGGTGCCGCAGTGCCATTTTGAGGCCATTATGAGCTATGAGAGAGAAACCGAGTGTTGGAGGGATGATAGGCGACCTCGGACCGCTCGCCACCGCTATGTGGCCATCACTGAGACATACTATATCTTATCACTGCCTCCCTAATGCTCTCAACACGGATAATATAGGAAAAAATACCTCATTTTAGGGTATTTTCGGCTCCGGTTTCACTATCGTTGCAAGAGAACCCGAGGTCGTACAAGGATGATTCAGGTGTCATTGGAAAGCTCTATTATCGCCCTTCCATTGATATATAATTGTATTACGCTCTGGCTCTTGCTTATGAATGACAAAACGCATGGAATGAAGCTCATTATCTGTAAGTATTCCTGCCAGGCGCTACAGGGATGTAAACAACACTGCCCGCTCGTTGAGAGTTAAGGGTTCTATTGCTTGTGAGCTTTTACCTTTAGGTACC
>JBAKBP010030077.1:0-26215 GCA_037953745.1 Lithodes maja | reverse complement strand
ATAGCTTATGACTGTACTCCTGTACCGGGGGTTTTGAGGATTTTTTACCTATGTTAACTACTCTGTAAAAGAATGAATATTGCATGTAATGTTGTGAATAAAAAAAAATAATGTTCCACAAACCTTCCTCTGTCGAATGGCGTTTAGTAGAGGTCTCTAGCCCCTCTGGTTGCATAATGGTGAGCGCGGGAAGACGAGTGCTTTTTTATGCGGGAATTTCCTCACGCGTCCGAAAGCGTCGGCCCGCCCTGGCTACGACGCACCTAGCCGCTCGCCGCGCCAAAGTATTTATCTCCCTTAGACGATTTTAGTGTTTGATATTGAGAATGTGATGTTTGTTTTGATATTTTCTAGTTATTTTGAGGCCAATTATATAAAATATGTTTATTAGGGTATCAATTTCACTGATATTGGTAATTTTCACTCGATACCGTACATTTTATTAGTAATTGAGGTAGGTTATTGTTGTATTAGGCACTTATTATTCGTTATCACAGGTGTTTATTATACTTTGGCCATCAAATCTTAGGTCTTGTGTCACTTTCACTTTGACAAATATGCTTTAGAGAGTGTCACTGTCACTGATAATGCTCATTTTCACTCGATACCGTACATTTTATTAGTAATTGAGGTAGGTTATTGTTGTATTAGGCACTGATTATTCGTTATCACAGGTGTTTATTATACTTTGGCCATCAAATCTTAGGTCTTGTGTCACTTTCACTTTGACAAATATGCTTTAGAGAGTGTCACTGTCACTGATAATGCTCATTTTCACTCGATACCGTACATTTTATTAGTAATTGAGGTAGGTTATTGTTGTATTAGGCACTGATTATTCATTATCACAGGTGTTTATTATACTTTGGCCATCAAATCTTAGGTCTTGTGTCACTTTCACTTAGTTATATGATTTGTAAACGTTTTATATACAATTTATTGTGTCTTTTTTCACTGATTTATATATTTCTATAGGTTCTAATCATATGAATGTCACTTGGTATATACATATGTGTCACTTTCACATATTATTATGGTGGAATTGTATTTGTATCAATTTTCTCATAATACTTGACTTTTTTATTATAATACATTGTTTTTCTTCCACTTTTTGCCTATATATAATTATAGTGTACATATTGTCATTTTATTGGGCAATTTCAGTATGATTATTAGAACTCCTGCTTGGTGTGGTAAGCAGCGAAGCACCCTACAGCACAGAGTGCCACCTTGCACTCCACACACTCCGTGGTTGACTTTTTACCTGGGTGCGGCCTCACCCTGCTGTGGTAGCAGACATGGCACCGCTTCTGATTTGTTCTTCCTGCTGCATTCTGAGGAAAGTAACCAAGCTGGTGCCTAAGCAGGTATGGAGCAGACTGCAAGCGGTCGATAACGGCGGGCCCAGGATGTGCCACTGCCCTCTGTGGCGTAGCATACTTCTCCAGGAGCCCCGTCAACACCTGCTTTTGGAACCTCCGCAGGCTGTTGAACTTCAGGGGTGGGTTCTCATTCCGAAGCCTGTATATATTATAGGCATTCAGAATTGACATGTCCACCATATGCAGAAAGAACTTTTTGTACCATCTGCACGAGGTACGCAGGCAGTCAATGAAGCCTATCTGCATGTCGGACTTGTCCACCAGCCTCATGTTGACATTGTAGTCCAGGACAGTATCGGGCTTGGTCACCCTGGCCTGGGTGCGGCGATCCACCTTGCCAGTCTCCACCATTTCCCCCTTGTGGATGGTGGTCAGGAGGTTGACCTTCCGCTGGTCGTGCCAGTGGATAGCCAGAATGGGCCCCGACTTCTTCCTGAAGACATCACCTTTTTTGGTCTTTGCAGGGAAAGTTGGCATGCCCTTCCTTTTCCCTCGTACTGTGCCTACAGTCCCTGTCTTGCGCTCATGCAGGTACTGTGAGAGAGTGGGGGACGTGTAATAGTTGTCCGTGTAGAGGACGTGATTTTTATGGAAGTAGCGGTCCATCATGGCTTGCACCACTGCTCCGCCAAATCCAATGAGGGGGTCCACAAGCACGTCCCCTTCCTTCCCGCTGTACACCAGGAAGTCCAGGACATAGCCAGTTGTGCAGTCGCACAGCACAAAGAATTTTATGCCAAAGCGATGTCTTTTGGAGGGGATGTATTGCCGGAAGCTGAGTTTTCCCCGGAACAGCACAAGAGACTCGTCAATGACGACCTTGCGGAAGGGCTTGAAGTAGGAGGTGAAGCGGTCTCGCATCATCTCATACAACGTCCTAATCTTCCACAGCTTGTCTGGGCGGTGGACGTCGGTGTTGGTGACAAGATGGAGCGCTGCGAGGATATCAAGGTACCGGTCGCGAGCCATATATTTCCCGAAGGCAGGGGTTGAAATTAGATCATTGGTGATCCAATAGTCAGGCAACCTATGCTTCCTGACATGAGGCATTAGCATGGTGAGTGCCAGGAACACCATGAATTCTTGATGAGTCACTGGGGTCCACTTCCTCATATGGCCCTTGGTCACCTTGCCCAAAAAGTGTACCTGGAATTGGTGCTGCTTGTTTGTCTCTTTGACAACATAGCCTACCACCTCCTCATCAAAGAATGCCTCAAATAGTTGGTGTGGTGGAGCATTGGGGCCTGCAGGAAAATTGGGGGTAATGCCTGAACCCTCCAGTGCCTCATCAAAAGGTGGCACATCAGGGTTGTATCCATCCCCATCAACTACGTCCTGCCATTGAAAAACGTAGAATGGGTCTTGTCTACGCTGACGAGGAGCTCCAACTGGTAGCCCAGTACGCCCACGGCCAACTCGGGAGGCGCGCGCCCTAGGGCGGCGGCGAGGGCGTCGGTCAGGGCGGCGGCCAGGGCGGCGGGCAGAAAGACGGGCAGCACGAAGCCGGGCCAAGCGGGTGGGTCGAGGGTCGTCGATGTCCATATAGTCATCGTCATCGTCAGAGTGGTCATCTTGCCCTGACGGTGGACCTATGTAATCATGTCCAGAGTCTTCAGAGCGGTGCCCTTCATCATCAGTGGCCCCCACATAATCTGGCGGGGAACCAGTGATGCGTGGGCGGCGTGCGGGTGGGCGAGGTGGGGAAGGAGTGACAGGTGAGGCTGTGTCCTCCAGAGGTCCCGGGCTCCTTGGCCTGCGACGAGTCACAGAAAGCAATGATTCAGTTTCACTAGGCCCAGGTATTGGGGTGGCGACCTCAAATACTTCTGCAGGAAGACATGTTGAAGGCGGGAGAGGTGGGGAGGACCGTGGGGAAAGTTGCGGGGACGTATGGCTGGGGCCGGCAGGGGTGGACGCCGCCGCGGGAGCCTCAAACAAAACTCTCTTACTTTTCTTCATTTTCTTGGTATATTTTCTACCTTTCCCCTTTTCGGCAGCAGTATGTCTCCTGTCGGGGGACCTAGGAGGCAAATAGGCCGAAAGTGGGGGGTCCTCAACCCTTGGCAATGGTGGGGGTGGTGGGGAAGAATGCGGGGCATCCGGGTCATCTTGGGTGGCGTGTGTAGATAAGGGAGACAATGGCGGTCGAGAAGGGTCACCACGCTGACCCTCACTCACAGCCTCATCCTCACCAACTATTTTAGCTTGTTCCCTAGCTGCTGCGGCCGCCTTTTCAAGTATTTTTAACTTGTAGAAATGCAGCTTGAAAGGCGATTTACCTGGGGAAGGGCTTGGAGTCGTGTCACTTATGCGAAATTTTGTTTGTGACCTTGAACTCTCCCACTCACTCACTCTCGCAAGTTCACTTTCTTGAGGTAAACCAGCTTCCTCAACAACTGGTACATCACGTACATCACCTTCATCACTCTCATCACTCTCAAATTCTTTCTCAAATCCCAGGAATTGTTCTTTATCACTCTCATGGCCATAATCACTCGACTTATAATTACTCGAGTGGTCACTCACTTCTTCATCAATCTTATGCTTGGCATCAGCTTTCTCATAAAGTCTCAAAGTCGTCTCAATACCTCCGGGAGATAACACATTTAGGCGATGGCGTCGGGGTAAGGCACGACGCACTATCAAGGGCGTCGTAGGAAGCACGATGTCGGACACGGCGGAATCACTATTTGGTGTACTGTCCATGATGGCGTCGGGGTAGATACTGTTGTTGTGGCGTCGTTGACGCCGGGTGGCGCCACCTACCGCCCAATCATCACAAAATGTGCGCGCGGCTTTCGAAAATCAAGCACGAAAGCAAGGGGCGTACATGAGGCCATCCGGGTTGCGCGGGCCGAGTATGTTATGGGCGTATATGAGGTCATCCGGGTTGGAGGGGTTAAGATAGCCCAGTTATAGAGGCTCTAAATCCCGTTTATATTATTTTGTCAATTCAATGTTAATTATCTTAGTTTTTAGGGTGATTTTAGCTGTATTATATGTCTACCTCTCGTGTAGATAGCCCAGTTACAGAGGCTCTAAATCCCGTTTTGTGTCTCCACCATACAAGACCAATTCACTTTAGTGTCCAATCTCAGAAAATAGTTTTTGAGAAATTATTATTTTGTCAATATTCAATGTTAATTATCTTAGTTTTTAGGGTGATTTTAGCTGTATTATATGTCTACCTCTCATGTATTAAGATAGCCCAGTTATAGAGGCACTAAATCCCGTTTATATTATTTTGTCAATTCAATGTTAATTATCTTAGTTTTTAGGGTGATTTTAGCTGTATTATATGTCTACCTCTCGTGTAGATAGCCCAGTTATAGAGGCTCTAAATCCCGTTTTGTGTCTCCACCATACAAGACCAATTCACTTTAGTGTCCAATCTCAGAAAATAGTTTTTGAGAAATTATTATTTTGTCAATTCAATGTTAATTATCTTAGTTTTTAGGGTGATTTTAGCTGTATTATATGTCTACCTCTCATGTATTAAGATAGCCCAGTTATAGAGGCTCTAAATCCCGTTTATATTATTTTGTCAATTCAATGTTAATTATCTTAGTTTTTAGGGTGATTTTAGCTCTATTATATGTCTACCTCTCGTGTAGATAGCCCAGTTATAGAGGCTCTAAATCCCGTTTTGTGTCTCCACCATACAAGACCAATTCACTTTAGTGTCCAATCTCAGAAAATAGTTTTTGAGAAATTATTATTTTGTCAATTCAATGTTAATTATCTTAGTTTTTAGGGTGATTTTAGCTGTATTATATGTCTACCTCTCATGTATTAAGATAGCCCAGTTATAGAGGCTCTAAATCCCGTTTATATTATTTTGTCAATTCAATGTTAATTATCTTAGTTTTTAGGGTGATTTTAGCTCTATTATATGTCTACCTCTCGTGTAGATAGCCCAGTTATAGAGGCTCTAAATCCCGTTTTGTGTCTCCACCATACAAGACCAATTCACTTTAGTGTCCAATCTCAGAAAATAGTTTTTGAGAAATTATTATTTTGTCAATTCAATGTTAATTATCTTAGTTTTTAGGGTGATTTTAGCTGTATTATATGTCTACCTCTCATGTATTAAGATAGCCCAGTTATAGAGGCTCTAAATCCCGTTTATATTATTTTGTCAATTCAATGTTAATTATCTTAGTTTTTAGGGTGATTTTAGCTCTATTATATGTCTACCTCTCGTGTAGATAGCCCAGTTATAGAGGCTCTAAATCCCGTTTTGTGTCTCCACCATACAAGACCAATTCACTTTAGTGTCCAATCTCAGAAAATAGTTTTTGAGAAATTATTATTTTGTCAATTCAATGTTAATTATCTTAGTTTTTAGGGTGATTTTAGCTGTGTTATATGTCTACCTCTCGTGTAGATAGCCCAGTTATAGAGGCTCTAAATCCCGTTTATATTATTTTGTCAATTCAATGTTAATTATCTTAGTTTTTAGGGTGATTTTAGCTCTATTATATGTCTACCTCTCGTGCAGATAGCCCAGTTATAGAGGCTCTAAATCCCGTTTTGTGTCTCCACCATACAAGACCAATTCAATTTAGTGTCCAATCTCAGAAAATAGTTTTTGAGAAATTATTATTTTGTCAATTCAATGTTAATTATCTTAGTTTTTAGGGTGATTTTAGCTTTATTATATGTCTACCTCTCGTGTAGATAGCCCAGTTATAGAGGCTCTAAATCCCGTTTATATTATTTTGTCAATTCAATGTTAATTATCTTAGTTTTTAGGGTGATTTTAGCTCTATTATATGTCTACCTCTCGTGTAGATAGCCCAGTTATAGAGGCTCTAAATCCCGTTTATATTATTTTGTCAATTCAATGTTAATTATCTTAGTTTTTAGGGTGATTTTAGCTCTATTATATGTCTACCTCTCGTGTAGATAGCCCAGTTATAGAGGCTCTAAATCCCGTTTTGTGTCTCCACCATACAAGACCAATTCACTTTAGTGTCCAATCTCAGAAAATAGTTTTTGAGAAATTATTATTTTGTCAATTCAATGTTAATTATCTTAGTTTTTAGGGTGATTTTAGCTGTGTTATATGTCTACCTCTCGTGTAGATAGCCCAGTTATAGAGGCTCTAAATCCCGTTTATATTATTTTGTCAATTCAATGTTAATTATCTTAGTTTTTAGGGTGATTTTAGCTCTATTATATGTCTACCTCTCGTGTAGATAGCCCAGTTATAGAGGCTCTAAATCCCGTTTTGTGTCTCCACCATACAAGACCAATTCACTTTAGTGTCCAATCTCAGAAAATAGTTTTTGAGAAATTATTATTTTGTCAATTCAATGTTAATTATCTTAGTTTTTAGGGTGATTTTTAGCTTTATTATATGTCTACCTCTCGTGTAGATAGCCCAGTTATAGAGGCTCTAAATCCCGTTTATATTATTTTGTCAATTCAATGTTAATTATCTTAGTTTTTAGGGTGATTTTAGCTCTATTATATGTCTACCTCTCGTGTAGATAGCCCAGTTATAGAGGCTCTAAATCCCGTTTTGTGTCTCCACCATACAAGACCAAATCACTTTAGTGTCCAATCTCAGAAAATAGTTTTTGAGAAATTATTATTTTGTCAATTCAATGTTAATTTTCTTAGTTTTTAGGGTGATTTTAGCTGTATTATATGTCTACCTCTCGTGTAGATAGCCCAGTTATAGAGGCTCTAAATCCCGTTTATATTATTTTGTCAATTCAATGTTAATTATCTTAGTTTTTAGGGTGATTTTAGCTGTATTATATGTCTACCTCTCGTGTAGATAGCCCAGTTATAGAGGCTCTAAATCCCGTTTTGTGTCTCCACCATACAAGACCAAATCACTTTAGTGTCCAATCTCAGAAAATAGTTTTTGAGAAATTATTATTTTGTCAATTCAATGTTAATTATCTTAGTTTTTAGGGTGATTTTAGCTGTATTATATGTCTACCTCTCGTGTAGATAGCCCAGTTATAGAGGCTCTAAATCCCGTTTTGTGTCTCCACCATACAAGACCAAATCACTTTAGTGTCCAATCTCAGAAAATAGTTTTTGAGAAATTATTATTTTGTCAATTCAATGTTAATTATCTTAGTTTTTAGGGTGATTTTAGCTGTATTATGTCTACCTCTCGTGTAGATAGCCCAGTTATAGAGGCTCTAAATCCCGTTTTGTGTCTCCACCATACAAGACCAATTCACTTTAGTGTCCAATCTCAGAAAATAGTTTTTGAGAAATTATTATTTTGTCAATTCAATGTTAATTATCTTAGTTTTTAGGGTGATTTTAGCTGTATTATATGTCTACCTCTCGTGTAGATAGCACAGTTATAGAGGCTCTAAATCCCGTTTTGTGTCTCCACCATACAAGACCAATTCACTTTAGTGTCCAATCTCAGAAAATAGTTTTTGAGAAATTATTATTTTGTCAATTCAATGTTAATTATCTTAGTTTTTAGGGTGATTTTAGCTCTATTATATGTCTACCTCTCGTGTAGATAGCCCAGTTATAGAGGCTCTAAATCCCGTTTATATTATTTTGTCAATTCAATGTTAATTAGACTAGTTTTTAGGGTGATTTTAGCTCTATTATATGTCTACCTCTCGTGTAGATAGCCCAGTTATAGAGGCTCTAAATCCCGTTTTATGTCTCCACCATACAAGACCAATTCACTTTAGTGTCCAATCTCAGAAAATAGTTTTTGAGAAAATATTATTTTGTCAATTCAATGTTAATTAGCCTAGTTTTTAGGGTGATTTTAGCTCTATTATATGTCTACCTCTCATGTATTAAGATAGCCCAGTTATAGAGGCTCTAAATCCCGTTTTATGTCTCCACCATACAAGACCAATTCACTTTAGTGTCCAATCTCAGAAAATAGTTTTTGAGAAAATATTATGTTGTCAATTCAATGTTAATTAGCCTAGTTTTTAGGGTGATTTTAGCTCTATTATATGTCTACCTCTCATGTATTAAGATAGCCCAGTTATAGAGGCTCTAAATCCCGTTTTATGTCTCCACCATACAAGACCAATTCACTTTAGTGTCCAATCTCAGAAAATAGTTTTTGAGAAAATATTATTTTGTCAATTCAATGTTAATTAGCCTAGTTTTTAGGGTGATTTTAGCTCTATTATATGTCTACCTCTCATGTATTAAGATAGCCCAGTTATAGAGGCTCTAAATCCCGTTTTATGTCTCCACCATACAAGACCAATTCACTTTAGTGTCCAATCTCAGAAAATAGTTTTTGAGAAAATATTATTTTGTCAATTCAATGTTAATTAGCCTAGTTTTTAGGGTGATTTTAGCTCTATTATATGTCTACCTCTCATGTATTAAGATAGCCCAGTTATAGAGGCTCTAAATCCCGTTTTATGTCTCCACCATACAAGACCAATTCACTTTAGTGTCCAATCTCAGAAAATAGTTTTTGAGAAAATATTATTTTGTCAATTCAATGTTAATTAGCCTAGTTTTTAGGGTGATTTTAGCTCTATTATATGTCTACCTCTCATGTATTAAGATAGCCCAGTTATAGAGGCTCTAAATCCCGTTTTATGTCTCCACCATACAAGACCAATTCACTTTAGTGTCCAATCTCAGAAAATAGTTTTTGAGAAAATATTATTTTGTCAATTCAATGTTAATTAGCCTAGTTTTTAGGGTGATTTTAGCTCTATTATATGTCTACCTCTCATGTATTAAGATAGCCCAGTTATAGAGGCTCTAAATCCCGTTTTTATGTCTCCACCATACAAGACCAATTCACTTTAGTGTCCAATCTCAGAAAATAGTTTTTGAGAAATTATTATTTTGTCAATTCAATGTTAATTATCTTAGTTTTTAGGGTGATTTTAGCTGTATTATATGTCTACCTCTCGTGTATTAAGATAGCCCAGTTATAGAGGCTCTAAATCCCGTTTTGTGTCTCCACCATACAAGACCAAATCACTTTAGTGTCCAATCTCAGAAAATAGTTTTTGAGAAATTATTATTTTGTCAATTCAATGTTAATTATCTTAGTTTTTAGGGTGATTTTAGCTGTATTATATGTCTTCCTCTCATGTATTAAGATAGCCCAGTTATAGAGGCTCTAAATCCCGTTTTGTGTCTCCACCATACAAGACCAATTCACTTTAGTGTCCAATCTCAGAAAATAGTTTTTGAGAAAATATTATTTTGTCAATTCAATGTTAATTATCTTAGTTTTTAGGGTGATTTTAGCTGTATTATATGTCTACCTCTCGTGTATTAAGATAGCCCAGTTATAGAGGCTCTAAATCCCGTTTTGTGTCTCCACCATACAAGACCAATTCACTTTAGTGTCCAATCTCAGAAAATAGTTTTTGAGAAAATATTATTTTGTCAATTCAATGTTAATTATCTTAGTTTTTAGGGTGATTTTAGCTGTATTATATGTCTACCTCTCGTGTATTAAGATAGCCCAGTTATAGAGGCTCTAAATCCCGTTTATATTATTTTGTCAATTCAATGTTAATTAGCCTAGTTTTTAGGGTGATTTTAGCTCTATTATATGTCTACCTCTCATGTAGATAGCCCAGTTATAGAGGCTCTAAATCCCGTTTTTATGTCTCCACCATACAAGACCAATTCACTTTAGTGTCCAATCTCAGAAAATAGTTTTTGAGAAAATATTATTTTGTCAATTCAATGTTAATTATCTTAGTTTTTAGGGTGATTTTAGCTCTATTATATGTCTACCTCTCATGTATTAAGATAGCCCAGTTATAGAGGCTCTAAATCCCGTTTTATGTCTCCACCATACAAGACCAATTCACTTTAGTGTCCAATCTCAGAAAATAGTTTTTGAGAAAATATTATTTTGTCAATTCAATGTTAATTATCTTAGTTTTTAGGGTGATTTTAGCTCTATTATATGTCTACCTCTCATGTATTAAGATAGCCCAGTTATATTGGCTCTAAATCCCGTTTTATGTCTCCACCATACAAGACCAATTCACTTTAGTGTCCAATCTCAGAAAATAGTTTTTGAGAAAATATTATTTTGTCAATTCAATGTTAATTAGCCTAGTTTTTAGGGTGATTTTAGCTCTATTATATGTCTACCTCTCATGTATTAAGATAGCCCAGTTATATTGGCTCTAAATCGTGTTTTGTGTCTCCACCATACAAGACCAATTCACTTTAGTGTCCAATCTCAGAAAATAGTTTTTGAGAAAATATTATTTTGTCAATTCAATGTTAATTAGCCTAGTTTTTAGGGTGATTTTAGCTCTATTATATGTCTACCTCTCATGTATTAAGATAGCCCAGTTATATTGGCTCTAAATCGTGTTTTGTGTCTCCACCATACAAGACCAATTCACTTTAGTGTCCAATCTCAGAAAATAGTTTTTGAGAAAATATTATTTTGTCAATTCAATGTTAATTATCTTAGTTTTTAGGGTGATTTTAGCTCTATTATATGTCTACCTCTCGTGTATTAAGATAGCCCAGTTATAGAGGCTCTAAATCCCGTTTTGTGTCTCCACCATACAAGACCAATTCACTTTAGTGTCCAATCTCAGAAAATAGTTTTTGAGAAAATATTATTTTGTCAATTCAATGTTAATTATCTTAGTTTTTAGGGTGATTTTAGCTCTATTATATGTCTACCTCTCGTGTATTAAGATAGCCCAGTTATAGAGGCTCTAAATCCCGTTTTGTGTCTCCACCATACAAGACCAATTCACTTTAGTGGCCAATCTCAGAAAATAGTTTTTGAGAAAATATTATTTTGTCAATTCAATGTTAATTATCTTAGTTTTTAGGGTGATTTTAGCTCTATTATATGTCTACCTCTCGTGTATGTAGATAGCCCAGTTATAGAGGCTCTAAATCCCGTTTTGTGTCTCCACCATACAACACCAATTCACGTTAGTGTCCAATCTCAGAAAATAGTTTTTGAGAAAATATTATTTTGTCAATTCAATGTTAATTAGCCTAGTTTTTAGGGTGATTTTAGCTCTATTATGTGTCTACCTCTCTTGTATTAAGATAGCCCAGTTATAGAGGCTCTAAATCCCGTTTTGTGTCTCCACCATACAAGACCAATTCACTTTAGTGTCCAATCTCAGAAAATAGTTTTTGAGAAAATATTATTTTGTCAATTCAATGTTAATTAGCCTAGTTTTTAGGGTGATTTTAGCTCTATTATGTGTCTACCTCTCTTGTATTAAGATAGCCCAGTTATAGAGGCTCTAAATCCCGTTTTGTGTCTCCACCATACAAGACCAATTCACTTTAGTGTCCAATCTCAGAAAATAGTTTTTGAGAAAATATTATTTTGTCAATTCAATGTTAATTATCTTAGTTTTTAGGGTGATTTTAGCTCTATTATATGTCTACCTCTCGTGTATGTAGATAGCCCAGTTATAGAGGCTCTAAATCCCGTTTTGTGTCTCCACCATACAAGACCAATTCACTTTAGTGTCCAATCTCAGAAAATAGTTTTTGAGAAAATATTATTTTGTCAATTCAATGTTAATTATCTTAGTTTTTAGGGTGATTTTAGCTCTATTATATGTCTACCTCTCGTGTATGTAGATCGCCCAGTTATAGAGGCTCTAAATCCCGTTTTGTGTCTCCACCATACAAGACCAATTCACTTTAGTGTCCAATCTCAGAAAATAGTTTTTGAGAAAATATTATTTTGTCAATTCA
Source organism: Lithodes maja (assembly GCA_037953745.1). NCBI lineage: Eukaryota > Metazoa > Arthropoda > Malacostraca > Decapoda > Lithodidae > Lithodes > Lithodes maja. Next base: position 14,141 of record JBAKBP010030077.1, on the reverse strand, counting down.
ATGTTAATTATCTTAGTTTTTAGGGTGATTTTAGCTCTATTATATGTCTACCTCTCGTGTATGTAGATAGCCCAGTTATAGAGGCTCTAAATCCCGTTTTGTGTCTCCACCATACAAGACCAATTCACTTTAGTGTCCAATCTCAGAAAATAGTTTTTGAGAAAATATTATTTTGTCAATTCAATGTTAATTAGCCTAGTTTTTAGGGTGATTTTAGCTCTATTATGTGTCTACCTCTCGTGTATGTAGATAGCCCAGTTATAGAGGCTCTAAATCCCGTTTTGTGTCTCCACCATACAAGACCAATTCACTTTAGTGTCCAATCTCAGAAAATAGTTTTTGAGAAAATATTATTTTGTCAATTCAATGTTAATTAGCCTAGTTTTTAGGGTGATTTTAGCTCTATTATGTGTCTACCTCTCATGTATTAAGATAGCCCAGTTATATTGGCTCTAAATCGTGTTTTGTGTCTCCACCATACAAGACCAATTCCCTTTAGTGTCCAATCTCAGAAAATAGTTTTTGAGAAAATATTATTTTGTCAATTCAATGTTAATTAGCCTAGTTTTTAGTGTGATTTTAGCTCTATTATATGTCTACCTCTCGTGTAGATAGCCCAGTTATAGAGGCTATAAATCCCGTGTTATGTCTCCACCATACAAGACCAATTCACTTTAGTGTCCAATCTCAGAAAATAGTTTTTGAGAAAATATTATTTTGTCAATTCAATGTTAATTAGCCTAGTTTTTAGGGTGATTTTAGCTCTATTATATGTCTACCTCTCGTGTAGATAGCCCAGTTATAGAGGCTCTAAATCCCGTTTTATGTCTCCACCATACAAGACCAATTCACTTTAGTGTCCAATCTCAGAAAATAGTTTTTGAGAACATATTATTTTGTCAATTCAATGTTAATTAGCCTAGTTTTTAGGGTGATTTTAGCTCTATTATATGTCTACCTCTCGTGTAGATAGCCCAGTTATAGAGGCTCTAAATCCCGTTTTATGTCTCCACCATACAAGACCAATTCACTTTAGTGTCCAATCTCAGAAAATAGTTTTTGAGAAAATATTATTTTGTCAATTCAATGTTAATTAGCCTAGTTTTAGGGTGATTTTAGCTCTATTATAATATTATGTCTACCTCTCGTGTAGATAGCCCAGTTATAGAGGCTCTAAATCCCGTTTTATGTCTCCACCATACAAGACCAATTCACTTTAGTGTCCAATCTCAGAAAATAGTTTTTGAGAAAATATTATTTTGTCAATTCAATGTTAATTAGCCTAGTTTTTAGGGTGATTTTAGCTCTATTATATGTCTACCTCTCGTGTAGATAGCCCAGTTATAGAGGCTCTAAATCCCGTTTATATTATTTTGTCAATTCAATGTTAATTAGCCTAGTTTTTAGGGTGATTTTAGCTCTATTATATGTCTACCTCTCGTGTAGATAGCCCAGTTATAGAGGCTCTAAATCCCGTTTATATTATTTTGTCAATTCAATGTTAATTAGCCTAGTTTTTAGGGTGATTTTAGCTCTATTATATGTCTACCTCTCGTGTAGATAGCCCAGTTATAGAGGCTCTAAATCCCGTTTTATGTCTCCACCATACAAGACCAATTCACTTTAGTGTCCAATCTCAGAAAATAGTTTTTGAGAAAATATTATTTTGTCAATTCAATGTTAATTAGCCTAGTTTTTAGGGTGATTTTAGCTCTATTATATGTCTACCTCTCGTGTAGATAGCCCAGTTATAGAGGCTCTAAATCCCGTTTTATGTCTCCACCATACAAGACCAATTCACTTTAGTGTCCAATCTCAGAAAATAGTTTTTGAGAAAATATTATTTTGTCAATTCAATGTTAATTATCTTAGTTTTTAGGGTGATTTTAGCTCTATTATATGTCTACCTCTCGTGTAGATAGCCCAGTTATAGAGGCTCTAAATCCCGTTTTATGTCTCCACCATACAAGACCAATTCACTTTAGTGTCCAATCTCAGAAAATAGTTTTTGAGAAAATATTATTTTGTCAATTCAATGTTAATTAGCCTAGTTTTTAGGGTGATTTTAGCTCTATTATATGTCTACCTCTCGTGTATTAAGATAGCCCAGTTATAGAGGCTCTAAATCCCGTTTTGTGTCTCCACCATACAAGACCAATTCACTTTAGTGTCCAATCTCAGAAAATAGTTTTTGAGAAAATATTATTTTGTCAATTCAATGTTAATTATCTTAGTTTTTAGGGTGATTTTAGCTCTATTATATGTCTACCTCTCGTGTATTAAGATAGCCCAGTTATAGAGGCTCTAAATCCCGTTTTGTCTCCACCATACAAGACCAATTCACTTTAGTGTCCAATCTCAGAAAATAGTTTTTGAGAAAATATTATTTTGTCAATTCAATGTTAATTAGCCTAGTTTTTAGGGTGATGTTAGCTCTATTATATGTCTACCTCTCGTGTATTAAGATAGCCCAGTTATAGAGGCTCTAAATCCCGTTTTATGTCTCCACCATACAAGACCAATTCACTTTAGTGTCCAATCTCAGAAAATAGTTTTTGAGAAAATATTATTTTGTCAATTCAATGTTAATTAGCCTAGTTTTTAGGGTGATTTTAGCTCTATTATATGTCTACCTCTCGTGTATTAAGATAGCCCAGTTATAGAGGCTCTAAATCCCGTTTTTATGTCTCCACCATACAAGACCAATTCACTTTAGTGTCCAATCTCAGAAAATAGTTTTTGAGAAAATATTATTTTGTCAATTCAATGTTAATTAGCCTAGTTTTTAGGGTGATTTTAGCTCTATTATGTGTCTACCTCTCTTGTATTAAGATAGCCCAGTTATAGAGGCTCTAAATCCCGTTTTGTGTCTCCACCATACAAGACCAATTCACTTTAGTGTCCAATCTCAGAAAATAGTTTTTGAGAAAATATTATTTTGTCAATTCAATGTTAATTATCTTAGTTTTTAGGGTGATTTTAGCTCTATTATATGTCTACCTCTCGTGTATGTAGATAGCCCAGTTATAGAGGCTCTAAATCCCGTTTTGTGTCTCCACCATACAAGACCAATTCACTTTAGTGTCCAATCTCAGAAAATAGTTTTTGAGAAAATATTATTTTGTCAATTCAATGTTAATTAGCCTAGTTTTTAGGGTGATTTTAGCTCTATTATGTGTCTACCTCTCGTGTATGTAGATAGCCCAGTTATAGAGGCTCTAAATCCCGTTTTGTGTCTCCACCATACAAGACCAATTCACTTTAGTGTCCAATCTCAGAAAATAGTTTTTGAGAAAATATTATTTTGTCAATTCAATGTTAATTAGCCTAGTTTTTAGGGTGATTTTAGCTCTATTATGTGTCTACCTCTCGTGTATGTAGATAGCCCAGTTATAGAGGCTCTAAATCCCGTTTTGTGTCTCCACCATACAAGACCAATTCACTTTAGTGTCCAATCTCAGAAAATAGTTTTTGAGAAAATATTATTTTGTCAATTCAATGTTAATTAGCCTAGTTTTTAGGGTGATTTTAGCTCTATTATGTGTCTACCTCTCGTGTATGTAGATAGCCCAGTTATAGAGGCTCTAAATCCCGTTTTTATGTCTCCACCATACAAGACCAATTCACTTTAGTGTCCAATCTCAGAAAATAGTTTTTGAGAAAATATTATTTTGTCAATTCAATGTTAATTAGCCTAGTTTTTAGGGTGATTTTAGCTCTATTATGTGTCTACCTCTCTTGTATTAAGATAGCCCAGCTACCTCTCGTGTAGATAGCCCAGTTATAGAGGCTCTAAATCCCGTTTTTATGTCTCCACCATACAAGACCAATTCACTTTAGTGTCCAATCTCAGAAAATAGTTTTTGAGAAAATATTATTTTGTCAATTCAATGTTAATTAGCCTAGTTTTTAGGGTGATTTTAGCTCTATTATGTGTCTACCTCTCTTGTATTAAGATAGCCCAGCTACCTCTCGTGTAGATAGCCCAGTTATAAAGGCTCTAAATCCCGTTTTGTGTCTCCACCATACAAGACCAATTCACTTTAGTGTCCAATCTCAGAAAATAGTTTTTGAGAAAATATTATTTTGTCAATTCAATGTTAATTAGCCTAGTTTTTAGGGTGATTTTAGCTCTATTATGTGTCTACCTCTCATGTATTAAGATAGCCCAGTTATAGAGGCTCTAAATCCCGTTTTGTGTCTCCACCATACAAGACCAATTCACTTTAGTGTCCAATCTCAGAAAATAGTTTTTGAGCAAATATTATTTTGTCAATTCAATGTTAATTAGCCTAGTTTTTAGGGTGATTTTAGCTCTATTATGTGTCTACCTCTCATGTATTAAGATAGCCCAGTTATAGAGGCTCTAAATCCCGTTTTTGTGTCTCCACCATACAAGACCAATTCACTTTAGTGTCCAATCTCAGAAAATAGTTTTTGAGAAAATATTATTTTGTCAATTCAATGTTAATTAGCCTAGTTTTTAGGGTGATTTTAGCTCTATTATATGTCTACCTCTCATGTAGATAGCCCAGTTATAGAGGCTCTAAATCCCGTTTTATGTCTCCACCATACAAGACCAATTCACTTTAGTGTCCAATCTCAGAAAATAGTTTTTGAGAAAATATTATTTTGTCAATTCAATGTTAATTATCTTAGTTTTTAGGGTGATTTTAGCTCTATTATATGTCTACCTCTCGTGTAGATAGCCCAGTTATAGAGGCTCTAAATCCCGTTTTATGTCTCCACCATACAAGACCAATTCACTTTAGTGTCCAATCTCAGAAAATAGTTTTTGAGAAAATATTATTTTGTCAATTCAATGTTAATTATCTTAGTTTTTAGGGTGATTTTAGCTCTATTATATGTCTACCTCTCGTGTAGATAGCCCAGTTATAGAGGCTCTAAATCCCGTTTTATGTCTCCACCATACAAGACCAATTCACTTTAGTGTCCAATCTCAGAAAATAGTTTTTGAGAAAATATTATTTTGTCAATTCAATGTTAATTATCTTAGTTTTTAGGGTGATTTTAGCTCTATTATATGTCTACCTCTCGTGTATTAAGATATGCCAGTTATAGAGGCTCTAAATCGTGTTTTGTGTCTCCACCATACAAGACCAATTCACTTTAGTGTCCAATCTCAGAAAATAGTTTTTGAGAAAATATTATTTTGTCAATTCAATGTTAATTAGCCTAGTTTTTAGGGTGATTTTAGCTCTATTATGTGTCTACCTCTCATGTATTAAGATAGCCCAGTTATATTGGCTCTAAATCGTGTTTTGTGTCTCCACCATACAAGACCAATTCACTTTAGTGTCCAATCTCAGAAAATAGTTTTTGAGAAAACATTATTTTGTCAATTCAATGTTAATTAGCCTAGTTTTTAGGGTGATTTTAGCTCTATTATGTGTCTACCTCTCATGTATTAAGATAGCCCAGTTATATTGGCTCTAAATCGTGTTTTGTGTCTCCACCATACAAGACCAATTCACTTTAGTGTCCAATCTCAGAAAATAGTTTTTGAGAAAATATTATTTTGTCAATTCAATGTTAATTAGCCTAGTTTTTAGGGTGATTTTAGCTCTATTATATGTCTACCTCTCATGTATTAAGATAGCCCAGTTATATTGGCTCTAAATCCCGTTTTGTGTCTCCACCATACAAGACCAATTCACTTTAGTGTCCAATCTCAGAAAATAGTTTTTGAGAAAATATTATTTTGTCAATTCAATGTTAATTAGCCTAGTTTTTAGGGTGATTTTAGCTCTATTATATGTCTACCTCTCATGTATTAAGATAGCCCAGTTATATTGGCTCTAAATCGTGTTTTGTGTCTCCACCATACAAGACCAATTCACTTTAGTGTCCAATCTCAGAAAATAGTTTTTGAGAAAATATTATTTTGTCAATTCAATGTTAATTAGCCTAGTTTTTAGGGTGATTTTAGCTCTATTATATGTCTACCTCTCATGTATTAAGATAGCCCAGTTACATTGGCTCTAAATCGTGTTTTGTGTCTCCACCATACAAGACCAATTCACTTTAGTGTCCAATCTCAGATAATAGTTTTTGAGAAATTATTATTTTGTCAATTCAATGTTAATTATCTTAGTTTTTAGGGTGATTTTAGCTCTATTATGTGTCTACCTCTCATGTATTAAGATTGCCCAGTTATAGGGGCTCTAAATCGTGTTTTGTGTCTCCACCATACAAGACCAATTCACTTTAGTGTCCAATCTCAGAAAATAGTTTTTGAGAAATTATTATTTTGTCAATTCAATGTTAATTATCTTAGTTTTTAGGGTGATTTTAGCTCTATTATGTGTCTACCTCTCGTGTATTAAGATAGCCCAGTTATAGGGGCTCTAAATCCTGTTTTGTGTCTCCACCATACAAGACCAATTCACTTTAGTGTCCAATCTCAGAAAATAGTTTTTGAGAAAATATTATTTTGTCAATTCAATGTTAATTAGCCTAGTTTTTAGGGTGATTTTAGCTCTATTATGTGTCTACCTCTCGTGTATTAAGATAGCCCAGTTATAGAGGCTCTAAATCCCGTTTTGTGTCTCCACCATACAAGACCAATTCACTTTAGTGTCCAATCTCAGAAAATAGTTTTTGAGAAAATATTATTTTGTCAATTCAATGTTAATTATCTTAGTTTTTAGGGTGATTTTAGCTCTATTATGTGTCTACCTCTCGTGTATTAAGATAGCCCAGTTATAGAGGCTCTAAATCCCGTTTTTATGTCTCCACCATACAAGACCAATTCACTTTAGTGTCCAATCTCAGAAAATAGTTTTTGAGAAAATATTATTTTGTCAATTCAATGTTAATTATCTTAGTTTTTAGGGTGATTTTAGCTCTATTATGTGTCTACCTCTCGTGTATTAAGATAGCCCAGTTATAGAGGCTCTAAATCCCGTTTTGTGTCTCCACCATACAAGACCAAATCACTTTAGTGTCCAATCTCAGAAAATAGTTTTTGAGAAATTATTATTTTGTCAATTCAATGTTAATTAGCCTAGTTTTTAGGGTGATTTTAGCTGTATTATATGTCTACCTCTCGTGTATTAAGATAGCCCAGTTATAGGCACCGTTTTGTGTCTCCACCATACAAGACCAAATCACTTTAGTGTTCAATCTCAGAAAATAGTTTTTGAGAAATTATTATTTTGTCAATTCAATGTTAATTAGCCTAGTTTTTAGGGTGATTTTAGCTGTATTATATGTCTACCTCTCGTGTATTAAGATAGCCCAGTTATAGGCACCGTTTTGTGTCTCCACCATACAAGACCAAATCACTTTAGTGTTCAATCTCAGAAAATAGTTTTTGAGAAATTATTATTTTGTCAATTCAATGTTAATTAGCCTAGTTTTTAGGGTGATTTTAGCTCTATTATATGTCTACCTCTCGTGTATTAAGATAGCCCAGTTATAGAGGCTCTAAATCCCGTTTTATGTCTCCACCATACAAGACCAATTCACTTTAGTGTCCAATCTCAGAAAATAGTTTTTGAGAAATTATTATTTTGTCAATTCAATGTTAATTAGCCTAGTTTTTAGGGTGATTTTAGCTCTATTATATGTCTACCTCTCGTGTATTAAGATTGCCCAGTTATATCGTGTATTAAGATAGCCCAGTTATAGGGGCTCTAAATCCCGTGTTTATGTCTCCACCGTACAAGACCAATTCACTTTAGTGTCCAATCTCAGAAAATAGTTTTTGAGAAAATATTATTTTGTCAATTCAATGTTAATTATCTTAGTTTTTAGGGTGATTTTAGCTCTATTATATGTCTACCTCTCGTGTAGATAGCCCAGTTATAGAGGCTCTAAATCCCGTTTTGTGTCTCCACCATACAAGACCAATTCACTTTAGTGTCCAATCTCAGAAAATAGTTTTTGAGAAATTATTATTTTGTCAATTCAATGTTAATTATCTTAGTTTTTAGGGTGATTTTAGCTTTATTTTATGTCTACCTCTCGTGTAGATAGCCCAGTTATAGAGGCTCTAAATCCCGTTTATATTATTTTGTCAATTCAATGTTAATTATCTTAGTTTTTAGGGTGATTTTAGCTCTATTATATGTCTACCTCTCGTGTAGATAGCCCAGTTATAGAGGCTCTAAATCCCGTTTTGTGTCTCCACCATACAAGACCAAATCACTTTAGTGTCCAATCTCAGAAAATAGTTTTTGAGAAATTATTATTTTGTCAATTCAATGTTAATTATCTTAGTATTTAGGGTGATTTTAGCTGTATTATATGTCTACCTCTCGTGTAGATAGCCCAGTTATAGAGGCTCTAAATCCCGTTTATATTATTTTGTCAATTCAATGTTAATTATCTTAGTTTTTAGGGTGATTTTTAGCTCTATTATATGTCTACCTCTCGTGTAGATAGCCCAGTTATAGAGGCTCTAAATCCCGTTTTGTGTCTCCACCATACAAGACCAAATTACTTTAGTGTCCAATCTCAGAAAATAGTTTTTGAGAAATTATTATTTTGTCAATTCAATGTTAATTATCTTAGTTTTTAGGGTGATTTTAGCTGTATTATATGTCTACCTCTCGTGTAGATAGCCCAGTTATAGAGGCTCTAAATCCCGTTTTGTGTCTCCACCATACAAGACCAAATCACTTTAGTGTCCAATCTCAGAAAATAGTTTTTGAGAAATTATTATTTTGTCCATTCAATGTTAATTATCTTAGTTTTTAGGGTGATTTTTGCTGTATTATATGTCTACCTCTCGTGTAGATAGCCCAGTTATAGAGGCTCTAAATCCCGTTTTGTGTCTCCACCATACAAGACCAAATCACTTTAGTGTCCAATCTCAGAAAATAGTTTTTGAGAAATTATTATTTTGTCAATTCAATGTTAATTATCTTAGTTTTTAGGGTGATTTTAGCTGTATTATATGTCTACCTCTCGTGTAGATAGCCCAGTTATAGAGGCTCTAAATCCCGTTTTGTGTCTCCACCATACAAGACCAATTCACTTTAGTGTCAAATCTCAGAAAATAGTTTTTGAGAAATTATTATTTTGTCAATTCAATGTTAATTATCTTAGTTTTTAGGGTGATTTTAGGTGTATTATATGTCTACCTCTCGTGTAGATAACACAGTTATAGAGGCTCTAAATCCCTTTTTGTGTCTCCACCATACAAGACCAATTCACTTTAGTGTCCAATCTCAGAAAATAGTTTTTTGAGAAATTATTATTTTGTCAATTCAATGTTAATTATCTTAGTTTTTAGGGTGATTTTAGCTCTATTATATGTCTACCTCTCGTGTAGATAGCCCAGTTATAGAGGCTCTAAAACCCGTTTATATTATTTTGTCAATTCAATGTTAATTAGACTAGTTTTTAGGGTGATTTTAGCTCTATTATATGTCTACCTCTCGTGTAGATAGCCCAGTTATAGAGGCTCTAAATCCCGTTTTATGTCTCCACCATACAAGACCAATTCACTTTAGTGTCCAATCTCAGAAAATAGTTTTTGAGAAAATATTATTTTGTCAATTCAATGTTAATTAGCCTAGTTTTTAGGGTGATTTTAGCTCTATTATATCTCTACCTCTCATGTATTAAGATAGCCCAGTTATAGAGGCTCTAAATCCCGTTTTATGTCTCCACCATACAAGACCAATTCACTTTAGTGTCCAATCTCAGAAAATAGTTTTTGAGAAAATATTATTTTGTCAATTCAATGTTAATTAGCCTAGTTGTTAGGGTGATTTTAGCTCTATTATATGTCTACCTCTCATGTATTAAGATAGCCCAGTTATAGAGGCTCTAAATCCCGTGTTATGTCTCCACCATACAAGACCAATTCACTTTAGTGTCCAATCTCAGAAAATAGTTTTTGAGAAAATATTATTTTGTCAATTCAATGTTAATTAGCCTAGTTTTTAGGGTGATTTTAGCTCTATTATATGTCTACCTCTCATGTATTAAGATAGCCCAGTTATAGAGGCTCTAAATCCCGTTTTATGTCTCCACCATACAAGACCAATTCACTTTAGTGTCCAATCTCAGAAAATAGTTTTTGAGAAAATATTATTTTGTCAATTCAATGTTAATTAGCCTAGTTTTTAGGGTGATTTTAGCTCTATTATATGTCTACCTCTCATGTATTAAGATAGCCCAGTTATAGAGGCTCTAAATCCCGTTTTATGTCTCCACCATACAAGACCAATTCACTTTAGTGTCCAATCTCAGAAAATAGTTTTTGAGAAAATATTATTTTGTCAATTCAATGTTAATTAGCCTAGTTTTTAGGGTGATTTTAGCTCTATTATATGTCTACTTCTCATGTATTAAGATAGCCCAGTTATAGAGGCTCTAAATCCCGTTTTTATGTCTCCACCATACAAGACCAATTCACTTTAGTGTCCAATCTCAGAAAATAGTTTTTGAGAAAATATTATTTTGTCAATTCAATGTTAATTAGCCTAGTTTTTAGGGTGATTTTAGCTCTATTATATGTCTACCTCTCATGTATTAAGATAGCCCAGTTATAGAGGCTCTAAATCCCGTTTTATGTCTCCACCATACAAGACCAATTCACTTTAGTGTCCAATCTCAGAAAATAGTTTTTGAGAAAATATTATTTTGTCAATTCAATGTTAATTAGCCTAGTTTTTAGGGTGATTTTAGCTCTATTATATGTCTACCTCTCATGTAGATAGCCCAGTTATAGAGGCTCTAAATCCCGTTTTTATGTCTCCACCATACAAGACCAATTCACTTTAGTGTCCAATCTCAGAAAATAGTTTTTGAGAAAATATTATTTTGTCAATTCAATGTTAATTAGCCTAGTTTTTAGGGTGATTTTAGCTCTATTATATGTCTACCTCTCGTGTAGATAGCCCAGTTATAGAGGCTCTAAATCCCGTTTTATGTCTCCACCATACAAGACCAATTCACTTTAGTGTCCAATCTCAGAAAATAGTTTTTGAGAAAATATTATTTTGTCAATTCAATGTTAATTATCTTAGTTTTTAGGGTGATTTTAGCTCTATTATATGTCTACCTCTCATGTATTAAGATAGCCCAGTTATATTGGCTCTAAATCGTGTTTTGTGTCTCCACCATACAAGACCAATTCACTTTAGTGTCCAATCTCAGAAAATAGTTTTTGAGAAAATATTATTTTGTCAATTCAATGTTAATTAGCCTAGTTTTTAGGGTGATTTTAGCTCTATTATATGTCTACCTCTCATGTATTAAGATAGCCCAGTTATATTGGCTCTAAATCGTGTTTTGTGTCTCCACCATACAAGACCAATTCACTTTAGTGTCCAATCTCAGAAAATAGTTTTTGAGAAAATATTATTTTGTCAATTCAATGTTAATTAGCCTAGTTTTTAGGGTGATTTTAGCTCTATTATATGTCTACCTCTCATGTATTAAGATAGCCCAGTTATATTGGCTCTAAATCGTGTTTTGTGTCTCCACCATACAAGACCAATTCACTTTAGTGCCCAATCTCAGAAAATAGTTTTTGAGAAATTATTATTTTGTCAATTCAATGTTAATTAGACTAGTTTTTAGGGTGATTTTAGCTCTATTATATGTCTACCTCTCGTGTATTAAGATAGCCCAGTTATAGAGGCTCTAAATCCCGTTTTTATGTCTCCACCATACAAGACCAATTCACTTTAGTGTCCAATCTCAGAAAATAGTTTTTGAGAAAATATTATTTTGTCAATTCAATGTTAATTAGACTAGTTTTTAGGGTGATTTTAGCTCTATTATATGTCTACCTCTCGTGTATTAAGATAGCCCAGTTATAGAGGCTCTAAATCCCGTTTTTATTTCTCCACCATACAAGACCAATTCACTTTAGTGTCCAATCTCAGAAAATAGTTTTTGAGAAAATATTATTTTGTCAATTCAATGTTAATTAGACTAGTTTTTAGGGTGATTTTAGCTCTATTATATGTCTACCTCTCATGTATTAAGATAGCCCAGTTATAGAGGCTCTAAATCCCGTTTTGTGTCTCCACCATACAAGACCAATTCACTTTAGTGTCCAATCTCAAAAAATAGTTTTTGAGAAAATATTATTTTGTCAATTCAATGTTAATTAGCCTAGTTTTTAGGGTGATTTTAGCTCTATTATATGTCTACCTCTCATGTATTAAGATAGCCCAGTTATAGAGGCTCTAAATCCCGTTTTGTGTCTCCACCATACAAGACCAATTCACTTTAGTGTCCAATCTCAGAAAATAGTTTTTGAGAAAATATTAATTAGCCTAGTTTTTAGGGTGATTTTAGCTCTATTATATGTCTACCTCTCATGTATTAAGATAGCCCAGTTATAGGGGCTCTAAATCCCGTTTTTATGTCTCCACCATACAAGACCAATTCACTTTAGTGTCCAATCTCAGAAAATAGTTTTTGAGAAAATATTATTTTGTCAATTCAATGTTAATTAGCCTAGTTTTTAGGGTGATTTTAGCTCTATTATATGTCTACCTCTCGTGTAGATAGCCCAGTTATAGAGGCTCTAAATCCCGTTTATATTATTTTGTCAATTCAATGTTAATTAGCCTAGTTTTTAGGGTGATTTTAGCTCTATTATATGTCTACCTCTCGTGTACATAGCCCAGTTATAGAGGCTCTAAATCCCGTTTTTATGTCTCCACCATACAAGACCAATTCACTTTAGTGTCCAATCTCAGAAAATAGTTTTTGAGAAAATATTATTTTGTCAATTCAATGTTAATTAGACTAGTTTTAGGGTGATTTTAGCTCTATTATATGTCTACCTCTCGTGTAGATAGCCCAGTTATAGAGGCTCTAAATCCCGTTTTGTGTCTCCACCATACATAACCAATTCACTTTAGTGTCCAATCTCAGAAAATAGTTTTTGAGAAAATATTATGTTGTCAATTCAATGTTAATTAGCCTAGTTTTTAGGGTGATTTTAGCTCTATTATATGTCTACCTATCATGTATTAAGATAGCCCAGTTATAGGGGCTCTAAATCCCGTTTTATGTCTCCACCATACAAGACCAATTCACTGTAGTGTCCAATCTCAGAAAATAGTTTTTGAGAAAATATTATTTTGTCAATTCAATGTTAATTAGCCTAGTTTTTAGGGTGATTTTAGCTCTATTATATGTCTACCTCTCATGTATTAAGATAGCCCAGTTATAGGGGCTCTAAATCCCGTTTTATGTCTCCACCATACAAGACCAATTCACTTTAGTGTCCAATCTCAGAAAATAGTTTTTGAGAAAATATTATTTTGTCAATTCAATGTTAATTAGACTAGTTTTTAGGGTGATTTTAGCTCTATTATATGTCTACCTCTCATGTATTAAGATAGCCCAGTTATAGGGGCTCTAAATCCCGTTTTTATGTCTCCACCATACAAGACCAATTCACTTTAGTGTCCAATCTCAGAAAATAGTTTTTGAGAAAATATTATTATGTCAATTCAATGTTAATTATCTTAGTTTTTAGGGTGATTTTAGCTCTATTATATGTCTACCTCTCGTGTATTAAGATAGCCCAGTTATAGAGGCTCTAAATCCCGTTTTTATGTCTCCACCATACAAGACCAATTCACTGTAGTGTCCAATCTCAGAAAATAGTTTTTGAGAAAATATTATTTTGTCAATTCAATGTTAATTAGCCTAGTTTTTAGGGTGATTTTAGCTCTATTATATGTCTACCTCTCATGTATTAAGATAGCCCAGTTATAGGGCTCTAAATCCCGTTTTTATGTCTCCACCATACAAGACCAATTCACTTTAGTGTCCAATCTCAGAAAATAGTTTTTGAGAAAATATTATTTTGTCAATTCAATGTTAATTATCTTAGTTTTTAGGGTGATTTTAGCTCTATTATATGTCTACCTCTCAGTGTATTAAGATAGCCCAGTTATAGAGGCTCTAAATCCCGTTTTTATGTCTCCATCATGCAAGACCAATTCACTTTAGTGTCCAATCTCAGAAAATAGTTTTTGAGAAAATATTATTTTGTCAATTCAATGTTAATTATCTTAGTTTTAGGGTGATTTTAGCTCTATTATATGTCTTTGAGAAAATATTATTTTGTCAATTCAATGTTAATTATCTTAGTTTTTAGGGTGATTTTAGCTCTATTATTATGTCTACCT
>JBAKBP010030076.1:0-26216 GCA_037953745.1 Lithodes maja | reverse complement strand
CCATTCAGCCTACTGTTTTAAGATGTTTATCCCCATCCAGGTGTCAATTTTTTACTGGTGAGCGGTAGCGAGCCAGTATATTTTTTAAATATTTTTGACAGCAGGCTAAATTTGTAAATTTTTTGAGAAAACAAATTTCTCCGGCGAAGCCGGATTTCTTCATATAATGCTGGCTCGCTATCGCTCGCCAGAAAGAAATCGACACCTAGATGGGGATAAACGTCTTAAAATAGTTGGCTGAATGGGGCCGAATGGATACAAGCCAGAGAAAGAGAGAAAAGGACATAAATAACAAAAAGCAGGTGACCCCCCTTAAATGTATAGAGATACTTCCTTATGAATACCACCATGGAATACCACCATGGAATACCACCATGGAATAAGAGCCCGAATGAGACAAATATATTTTTCCTAGGATACTGCATGAAAGGGTTAAGGTGGGTGACCTGTTTTTTTATTTTATTTCTGTCCTTTTCTCTCTTTACCTGGCTTGTCTCCATTCGGCCCCTTTCAGCCAACTATTTTAAGACGTTTATCCCCATCTAGGTGTCGATTTCTTCCTGGCGAGCGATAGCGAGCCAGCATTATATGAAGAAATCCGGCTTCGCCGGAGAAATTTTTCTATCGAAAAATGTAAAAATTTAGCCTGCTGTCAAACAAAACTAAAAAATATGCTGGCTCGCTACCGCTCACCAGTAAAAACTTGACACCTGGATGGGAAAAACCTCTTAAAACAGTAGGCTGAATGGGGCCAAATGGATACAAGCCAGACAAAGATAGAAAAGGACAGAAATAAAAAAAAAACAGGTCACCCCCCTTAAGCAATATTGTCGTGAGATAAAGTTGTATGACATTTATTATTATTATTATTATCATGCAGAGACCAAACAATGACCTATCATTCCATTAAGGGGAGATTTCCACTTCAGGGATTTTTTTCTTGACCCCTTTCTCCCTCATGGTTACCCCCATTGCTTTTGAGATTTTAAGACTTTCGCCCCATTAGTTTGGTGATTTTAAGAATTTCCGCCCCATTCTGTCAATTTTAAGACCTTTCGTGCAATTTAGGTGTCGATTTTATCCTGGCGAGCGATAGCGAGCCTGTAATTTAAGAGTAACCGGCCGGGACATTTTTCTACCGAAAAATGTACAAATTTATCTTGAAAGGGGGTCAAGGGGGTGACAGACCCTTGTCTGTGGTAGTAAAAAGGGTTAAGTGAGATAGTTTGGAAGCTTGTTAATTGCTGGAGGCCCTTTTTAAACTGAATAAAAGTCTAATAGTTGCCAGAATAAAAGGAAAGACAGTCACCGGTACAGAAGGGGCTAATATGGGTATTAAGTGACACCCCGTTCTTAACATTAATAAAGGAAAGACAGTCACCGGTACAGAAGGGGCTAATATGGGTATTAAGTGACACCCCGTTCTTAACATTAATCATCAATTGCAAACCCCAATATACTTAAATAAACTAATGAAAGCATATGGTCCTCCCGGGATTCAAACTCGGGACACCACACCCAGAACATAAGCACCTAAATCATCACACCCAACAATAGTCATTAGACAATTTTAAGAAGTTTAGTAAGGATCTGTTGGCATCGGGGTGAGAGTATCCTAGGTTCGAATCCTTGAAGTACCACAGAGTTTCATGGATTTCATTAAGTTTATTTGCAAGTAAATTGGTGGGTTGGTGATATGAAAGTATATAGTAATTGGTGGGTTGGTGATATGAAAGTATATAGTAATTGGATTGCTAGAGGCCCTTAAGGGGAGACGAACCATTTTTCTGGACCCCCTTCTCCCTGATGTTTAGCCCCACTAGTTTTGAGATTTTAAGACGTTGGTTCCATTAGTTTAGGGATTTTATAATCTTTCACCCCATTTCTTTGTCAATATTAGGACCCTTCGTGCCATTTAGGTGTCGATTTTTTCCTGGCGAGCGATAGCGAGCCTGTAATTTTAAGAGGAATCGGCCTTTGGCCGGGAAAATGTTCTACCGAAAAATGTACAAATCTATTTTGAAGGGGGGTCTAGGGGTGTTTTTCTAAGCTTGATGGAGGTCTAGGGAGGAAACTAAACAAATATATGAATAAATTAATTATTAGACCAAACAAACAGCCACTGTCCGCATTAGCTGAATAAAATCGCATAATGGTGGCCGGAATATAATTAAATAAGCTAGACTACTGAGATGGTTAAGTTAAAAGTAAATTAATAGCCTTAACTCCTTCTGTACCGGCGACGTCTATTGTATTATATTCTAGCTATATTTAAAAGATTGTGTGCAGCTTAAAAGGGATCTATGGTAGCTAAAACGATTAATAGATATTTAGTAGCCGTTTAATGGTTAGAGGTCGTTCCTAAACTGAATAAAAGTCTAATAGTATCCAGAATAGTCGTCGGTACATACAAAAGGGTTAATACGGAATTATATGAGAAAATTGATTTGGTTCATTATCACCAATTAACTTTCAAATCTACCTAATTAATGACATTTATGAAACTAATGATTACATGTGGTACTCCAAGGATTCGAACCTAGGATACTCACACAGAAATTCAGTGCACTAACCATAGAGTAAATTTAATTGAAGTTGGTTTGACTCTAATTTGTTCTGTGGTTTAACTATTACTCTCTCATATAAAACTTAATTAGGAATTATAAACTAAAATGTATTAGTTTCCTATTCTATGAATAATTTAATTAAGTAACCCCCCCGTTCTTAACATTAAATCATCAATTACAAACCCCAATGAACTTTAATAAACTAATGAAAGAATATGGTCCTCCTGGGATTCGAACTCGGGACACCACACCCAGAACATAAGCCTCTAAACCATTACACCACCAACAGAGTTAAAGGTTGAATAACAGATTTGAAAAGTATTAATAGGTCTATTAAGCCCTTCGGTACCGGTGACGTCTTTTTAATAGTCTAGTTATATTTAGATGATTTTGTGCAGTTTAAGAAGGATCTGTGGTAGTACAAATGGTTGAGAGATCGTTCGAAGCCTGTCTATTGCTGGAGGTTCAATTTTTAAAATTAATAAAATAATCTAATGGCGGGAATGAAGTTAAAAGCCTTGGACAGTTACAGAAAATAGTAGCTAAATATTTGTTCTTATCTTTACAGATTTGTTCTTGGGGTGATGAACCTAGAAGACTACATTGGTTGAAGAATTCAGCATGCATCATACACTCTGACTTGTTGAAGTTGAAGAATTCATCATATACCCTGACTTGTGGAGGGCTGAAATATGAGGGTCAATACGGGACTGCATGACCACGGGACTTGAGGAATAGGGACCGCACTAGGACAGCAAGACTCGCGGAACTCGATGGAGAGGTGAGGGAACAACTACTCTCAGAACCACCACCAACTAACAAACCAACCACAACAACCACCAACCAATAACTCCCAGCAGACTGACAAAGTGAGGCAATGATAGAGACGAGGATGAGGGAACCAAACCTTCTCACAAGGGCTGATGGTCAGGAGTGCTTTGACAGAAAAATTGAAGCCAACGAGAGGAACCCCAAAATTGGCTGCAGTGTTCTCGGGCTGATAGCCAAACACCACTGAGACACTATCCTGGCTGGCGTCATGATAGAAGATAAGAAGCCGACTTGGATGGAAGACTGATCGAGGGCGAGACCGAGCAAGCAAAACTGATCGAGGGCGAGAGCAAGCAAAACTGATCGAGGGCGAGAGCAAGCAAAACTGATAGAGGGCGAGAAGAGAGCAAGCAAAACTGATCGAGGGCGAGAAGAGAGCAAGCAAAACTGATCGAGGGTGAGAAGAGAGCAAGCAAAACTGATCGAGGGCGAGAAGAGAGCAAGCAAAACTGATCAAGGGCGAGAAGAGAGCAAGCAAAACTGATCGAGGGCGAGAAGAGAGTAAGCAAAAGTGATCGAGGGCGAGAAGAGAGCAAGCAAAACTGATCGAGGGCGAGAAGAGAGCAAGCAAAGCTGATCGAGAGCGAGAAGAGAGCAAGCAAAACTTATTGAGGGCGAGAAGAGAGCAAGCAAAACTGATAGAGGGCGAGAAGAGAGCAAGCAAAACTGATCGAGGGCGAGAAGAGAGCAAGCAAAACTGATAGAGGGCGAGAAGAGAGCAAGCAAAACTGATCGAGGGCTAGAAGAGAGCGAGCAAAACTGACCGAGGGCGAGAAGAGAGCAAGCAAAACTGATCGAGGGCGAGAAGAGAGCAAGCAAAACTGATCGAGGGCGACCAAGCAAAACTGATCGAGGGCGACCAAGCAAAACTGATTGAGGGCAAGAAGAGAGCGAGCAAAACTGATCGAGGGCGAGAAGAGAGCAAGCAAAACTGATCGAGGGCAAGAAGAGAGCAAGCAAAACTGATCGAGGGTGAGAAGAGAGCAAGCAAAACTGATCGAGGGCAAGAAGAGCGCAAGCAAAACTGATCGAGGGCGAGAAGAGAGCAAGCAAAAGTGATCGAGGGCGAGAAGAGAGCAAGCAAAAGTGATCGAGGGCGAGAAGAGAGCAAGCAAAACTGATCGAGGGCGAGAAGAGAGCAAGCAAAACTGATCGAGGGCGACCAAGCAAAACTAATCGAGGGCGACCAAGCAAAACTGATCGAGGGCGACCAAGCAAAACTGATCAAGGGCGACCAAGCAAAACTGATCGAGGGCGACTAAGCAAAACTGACCGATTATGGTAGAGAGCAAGACAGACCGATTGACGGCGAGCAAGACCGAACATGACAGATTGAGGGCGAGCAAAATGGATTGCAGATATTCACCAGAACCAACTTAAATGCGCTCAAAGAATACAAAGGCATTTCTAGCAAAACCACCAACATCTCCTCTTTGTTGCCTGGAAGCTCAACTTGAAAAATCCTGTTGACTAAAATTAATGATGCACGACCACCAAGAAAATTCCTGAATCACTTGCACACTCCCCAAAAAGCACTGTGACGCTGCTCACTCCCCTGCAAACTTTCAACGACCACCGTCTTCCAATCAAACTGTTTAACCACTGGCCTCTTGAGACCTCACCTACAATGAAGTCCTCAACAACCACTGCCACAAGTAAGTTCCTGAAATCGAGCGACCTTTCCAGTGGGGTGCAGACGCAACATCTCCGGACTCCCAAATAAGAACTCTGGACGCTGCCCACTCACTTGCAACGACCACAGTCCGCCAACCAAACTGTTTAACCACACCCCTCCGAGACTTCCCCTGCAATGAAATCCTCAAAAGCCACTGCCCTCTGAGACCTCTCCTCCAATGAAGTCCTCGACAATCCCTGCCCTCTGAGACCTCCAGACTCCAGGACCCTCAAATGAAGTTCTCAACAACCATTGCCCTCAGAGACCTCCCCTGCCCTCCTCCAAGCAGTTGACGACCACCACCCTACGAGGAAGTTCTACGGCTGCCGTCATCCATCGCCGAGGACTTCTACTTCGCCCTGTACTTTACGAGACCGTCCCTGGGTGGAGCCTGTGCTCTTCCCCTATAATCTGATCTAATGTTTTTAAGTCTTTATCTTGAACATAAGATAAAACAAACCCCTCGTTCTCAACTTTTGATTTTTGTTTTTTAATATTTTTTTTTCGAGATATGTATCTCTATCTATCTATTGCCTGACGCCGTGATCCCCGAAGGGGTGGCCACGAACGAACCGCCCCCATGCACCTCTGTCCCCAGTCAGTCGACGCCCCTCCCCCCAACCAGCACCGCCTTCATTCATGTAGTTCCTCACTCCATCCTTCCACCTCATATTCGGTCTACCTCTCCCCCTCTGTCCCTCCACCTCGCTCTCGTACACCCTCTTAGTCATTCTCTCGCTTTCCATACGTTCCATATGGCCGAACCATCTCAAGTTGTTCCTTTTCACACTTTCCAGCACATCTACCTCCACACCACACTTCCTTCTTACTTCCTCATTAGTCTGTCTATCCCTCCATGTAATTCCGCACGCACTCCTTAAGTAATTCATTTCCACTGCTCTCACTCTTGGTCTGAGTCTCTCAACCAACGTCCATGCTTCGCTTCCGTAAGTCAGTGTCGGGATTACCACACTGTCATGCAAGGACTTCTTCACTTCCATACTGACCACCCTATTTCTTGTTACTGCTTTTAGCGTTCCTACAACCCTCTTCCCCTGTTGTACCCTCTCCCGCACCTCTTCATCCATAGTCCCATCTTTACTCAACACACTGCCCAGATACTTAAAAGAGTTGACGATCTCCATAGCCTGACCATTCAGCTTCACCTCACACTCTGTGACTTCACCCCTTTCGAAGACCATAACCTTGCTCTTCCCCGTATTTACCTTCAAATTCCGTTTTTCGCACACTGTTCCAAACTCATTTACCAGACCCTGCAACTCCCATTCATTATCACTCATCAGAACTGTATCATCCGCAAACAGCAGTAGAGGTAGCTTCCACTCAATTCCCTCCCTTTTCAGCGATACACCAACATCCACTGCTCTTGATAGTATTTCTTTCATAACTCCATCCATATATACAGTAAACAACCACGGGGACATCACACACCCGTTTCAAACCAACATTCAGGTCAAAGAACTCGCTCTGCTCACTCTCCACACGTACTGCCGCCTTTGCACCCTCATACATGCTCTTCACTGCTTTCAGCAACTTGCCCTCTACTCCGTATATTCTAAGTACTTTCCACAAACCTTCTCTATCCACTCTGTCATATGCCTTCTCCAAGTCCATAAAGGCAACATACACCTTTTGTTTCTTCTCCAGATACTTCTCCACAACACAATTCAGGGTAAAAATCTGATCTACACATCCTCTTCCCTTCCTAAAGCCTCCCTGCTCGTCGCCTATCCATTTCTCCGTTCTCACTCTCACTCTCTCAATCACTACCCTACTGTATACCTTCCCTACTACGCTTAGAAGACATATTCCTCGGTGGTTACCACACACTCCTCTTTCCCCTTTGCCCTCTATTGGGGGACTATTATGCCAGTCTTCCAGTCATTGGGTGCACTCCCCTTCTCCCATGCTAGTTTGCACATTTTCCATACCCATTCTATCACTATCTCACCACCATACCTCAACATTTCCCCACACACTCCATCTGTTCCTGGTGCTTTCCCCAACTTCACTCTTTTCATGGCTTCCCACACTTCTGACCTCGAGATATGTATGTGGTTGTTTAACCCATTGGCTGCGGCTATGTTGGGCTATTTAGGGCATATTCAGGCACTCCTGAATGATAAATCAAGCATCTGCATTAAATGAACTGTATTTTGCCGAAAACTAGGCAAAAATAGCTTCAAAATGAGACCAGAACGGGCCCCGTATGTGGTCTGGTTCACCCGCAGCGGTGCCAGTAAAACGCGGGAAACCCGCTATTTGGTAGCACTCGCTCGCTTGGCTACACTGTTGAGAGAGACAGAGAGAGACCCGCGCGAGACACAGCCTAGCTCAGT
The DNA here is from genome assembly GCA_037953745.1 of Lithodes maja. Lineage (NCBI taxonomy): Eukaryota > Metazoa > Arthropoda > Malacostraca > Decapoda > Lithodidae > Lithodes > Lithodes maja. The sequence goes on along the minus strand of JBAKBP010030076.1, from coordinate 18,783 downwards.
GAGCCGCTCGCTGCTCTGAGGGACGGAGGTGGGCCCCTCAAGTGCCCACTGACACTCTATTTTTACGTTTTTTACAGGCTTTTAAAGCCTGGAAATTGCTGTAACTTGCCAAAACATTCCAGAACGTCACCCGCAGCCAAAGGGTTAAGGGACGCTCTTTGAAGTATAAATAAAGAAAATTGCCATGATTTTTCAAAGTTTTTATTACCTTCTTATATATACAATATACTGTATATGATTTTTTTTTAAGAACTGGTCAAAATAATTATGTATTGGGAAAAAAACAGATTTTTCTGTATAATGTGGTTGTTTAACCCCTCCAACCCGGATGACCTCATATACGCCCATAACATACTCGGCCCGCGCAACCCGGATGGCCTCATGTACGCCCCTTGCTTTCGTGCTTGATTTTCGAAAGCCGCGCGCACATTTTGTGATGATGGGGCGGTAGGTGGCGCCACCCGGCGTCAACGACGCCACAACAACAGTATCTACCCCGACGCCATCATGGACAGTACACCAAATAGTGATTCCGCCGTGTCCGACATCGTGCTTCCTACGACGCCCTTGATAGTGCGTCGCCCGACGCCATCGCCTAAATGTGTTATCTCCCGGAGGTATTGAGACGACTTTGAGACTTTATGAGAAAGCTGATGCCAAGCATAAGATTGATGAAGAAGTGAGTGACCACTCGAGTAATTATAAGTCGAGTGATTATGGCCATGAGAGTGATAAAGAACAATTCCGTGGATTTGCGAAAGAATTTGAGAGTGATGAGAGTGATGAAGGTGATGTACCAGTTGTTGAGGGAGCTGGTTTACCTAAAGAAAGTGAACTTGCGAGAGTGAGTGAGTGGGAGAGTTCAAGGTCACAAACCAAATTTCGCATAAGTGACACGACTCCAAGCCCTTCCCCAGGTAAATCGCCTTTCAAGCTCCATTTCTACAAGTTAAAAATACTTGAAAAGGCGGCCGCGGCAGCTAGGGAACAAGCTAAAATACTTGGTGAGGATGAGGCTGTGAGTGAGGGTCAGCGTGGTGACCCTTCTCGACCGCCATTGTCTCCCTTATCTACCCACGCCACCCAAGATGACCCGGATGCCCCGCATTCTTCCCCACCACCCCCACCATTGCCAAGGGTTGAGGACCCCCCACTTTCGGCCTATTTGCCTCCTAGGTCCCCCGACAGGAGACATACTGCTGCCGAAAAGGGGAAAGGTAGAAAATATACTAAGAAAATGAAGAAAAGTAAGAGAGTTTTGTTTGAGGCTCCCGCGGCGGCGTCCACCCCTGCCGGCCCCAGCCATACGTCCCCGCAACTTTCCCCACGGTCCTCCCCACCTCTCCCGCCTTCAACATGTCTTCCTGCAGAAGTATTTGAGCTCGCATCACCAATACCTGGGCCTAGTGAAAGTGAATCATTGCTTTCTGTGACTCGTCGCAGGCCAAGGAGCCCGGGACCTCGGGAGGACACAGCCTCACCTGTCACTCCTTCCCCACCTCGCCCACCCGCACGCCGCCCACGCATCACTGGTTCCCCGCCAGATTATGTGGGGGCCAATGATGATGAAGGGCACCGCTCTGAAGACTCTGGCCATGATTACATAGGTCCACCGTCAGGGCAAGATGACCACTCTGACGATGACGATGACTATATGGACATCGACGACCCTCGACCCACCCGCTTGGCCCGGCTTCGTGCTGCCCGTCTTTCTGCCCGCCGCCCTGGCCGCCGCCCTGACCGACGCCCTCGCCGCCGCCCTAGGGCGCGCGCCTCCCGAGTTGGCCGTGGGCGTACTGGGCTACCAGTTGGAGCTCCTCGTCAGCGTAGACAAGACCCATTCTACATTTTTCAGTGGCAAGACGTAGTTGATGGGGATGGATACAACCCTGATGTGCCAGCTTTTGATGAGGCACTGGAGGGTTCAGGCATTACCCCCAATTTTCCTGCAGGCCCCAATGCTCCACCACACGAACTATTTGAGGCATTCTTTGATGAGGAGGTGGTAGGCTATGTTGTCAAAGAGACAAACAAGCAGCACCAATTCCAGGTACACTTTTTGGGCAAGGTGACCAAGGGCCATATGAGGAAGTGGACCCCAGTGACTCATCAAGAATTCATGGTGTTCCTGGCACTCACCATGCTAATGCCTCATGTCAGGAAGCATAGGTTGCCTGACTATTGGATCACCAATGATCTGATTTCAACCCCTGCCTTCGGGAAATATATGGCTCGCGACCGGTACCTTGATATCCTCGCAGCGCTCCATCTTGTCACCAACACCGACGTCCACCGCCCAGACAAGCTGTGGAAGATTAGGACGTTGTATGAGATGATGCGAGACCGCTTCACCTCCTACTTCAAGCCCTTCCGCAAGGTCGTCATTGACGAGTCTCTTGTGCTGTTCCGGGGAAAACTCAGCTTCCGGCAGTACATCCCCTCCAAAAGACATCGCTTTGGCATAAAATTCTTTGTGCTGTGCGACTGCACAACTGGCTATGTCCTGGACTTCCTGGTCTACAGCGGGAAGGAAGGGGACGTGCTTGTGGACCCCCTCATTGGATTTGGCGGAGCAGTGGTGCAAGCCATGATGGACCGCTACTTCCATAAGAATCACGTCCTCTACACGGACAACTATTACACGTCCCCCACTCTCTCACAGTACCTGCATGAGCGCAAGACAGGGACTGTAGGCACAGTACGAGGGAAAAGGAAGAAAGGAAGGGCATGCCAACTTTCCCTGCAAAGACCAAAAAAGGTGATGTCTTCAGGAAGAAGTCGGGGCCCATTCTGGCTATCCACTGGCACGACCAGCGGAAGGTCAACCTCCTGACCACCATCCACAAGGGGGAAATGGTGGAGACTGGCAAGGTGGATCGCCGCACCCAGGCCAGGGTGACCAAGCCCGATACTGTCCTGGACTACAATGTCAACATGAGGCTGGTGGACAAGTCCGACATGCAGATAGGCTTCATTGACTGCCTGCGTACCTCGTGCAGATGGTACAAAAAGTTCTTTCTGCATATGGTGGACATGTCAATTCTGAATGCCTATAATATATACAGGCTTCGGAATGAGAACCCACCCCTGAAGTTCAATAGCCTGCGGAGGTTCCAAAAGCAGGTGTTGACGGGGCTCCTGGAGAAGTATGCTACGCCACAGAGGGCAGTGGCACATCCTGGGCCCGCCGTTATCGACCGCTTGCAGTCTGCTCCATACCTGCTTAGGCACCAGCTTGGTTTCTTTCCTCAGAATGCAGCAGGAAGAACAAATCAGAAGCGGTGCCATGTCTGCTACCACAGCAGGGTGAGGCCGCACCCAGGTAAAAAGTCAACCACGGAGTGTGTGGAGTGCAAGGTGGCACTCTGTGCTGTAGGGTGCTTCGCTGCTTACCACACCAAGCAGGAGTTCTAATAATCATACTGAAATTGCCAAATAAAATGACAATATGTACACTATAATTATATATAGGCAAAAAGTGGAAGAAAACCAATGTATTATAATAAAAAAGTCAAGTATTATGAGAAAATTGATACAAATACAATTCCACCATAATAATATGTGAAAGTGACACATATGTATATACCAAGTGACATTCATATGATTAGAACCTATAGAAATATATCAATCAGTGAAAAAAGACACAATAAATTGTATATAAAACGTTTACAAATCATATAACTAAGTGAAAGTGACACAAGACCTAAGATTTGATGGCCAAAGTATAATAAACACCTGTGATAATGAATAATCAGTGCCTAATACAACAATAACCTACCTCAATTACTAATAAAATGTACGGTATCGAGTGAAAATGAGCATTATCAGTGACAGTGACACTCTCTAAAGCATATTTGTCAAAGTGAAAGTGACACAAGACCTAAGATTTGATGGCCAAAGTATAATAAACACCTGTGATAATGAATAATCAGTGCCTAATACAACAATAACCTACCTCAATTACTAATAAAATGTACGGTATCGAGTGAAAATGAGCATTATCAGTGACAGTGACACTCTCTAAAGCATATTTGTCAAAGTGAAAGTGACACAAGACCTAAGATTTGATGGCCAAAGTATAATAAACACCTGTGATAACGAATAATCAGTGCCTAATACAACAATAACCTACCTCAATTACTAATAAAATGTACGGTATCGAGTGAAAATGAGCATTATCAGTGACAGTGACACTCTCTAAAGCATATTTGTCAAAGTGAAAGTGACACAAGACCTAATATTTGATGGCCAAAGTATAATAAACACCTGTGATAACGAATAATCAGTGCCTAATACAACAATAACATACCTCAATTACTAATAAAATGTACGGTATCGAGTGAAAATTACCAATATCAGTGAAATTGATACCCTAATAAACATATTTTATATAATTGGCCTCAAAATAACTAGAAAATATCAAATAAACATCACATTCTCAATATCAAACACTAAAATCGTCTAAGGGAGATAAATACTTTGGCGCGGCGAGCGGCTAGGTGCGTCGTAGCCAGGGCGGGCCGACGCTTTCGGACGCGTGAGGAAATTCCCGCATAAAAAAGCACTCGTCTTCCCGCGCTCACCATTATGCAACCAGAGGGGCTAGAGACCTCTACTAAACGCCATTCGACAGAGGAAGGTTTGTGGAACATTATTTTTTTTTATTCACAACATTACATGCAATATTCATTCATTTACAGAGTAGTTAACATAGGTAAAAAATCCTCAAAACCCCCGGTACAGCAGTACAGTCATAAGCTATAGCCCCCGGGGCTGGAGGGTTAAGGGACGCTCTTTGAAGTACAAAATAAACAAAGCTACCATGATTTTTAAAGTTTTATTACCCAAAATTAAAGATTTTTTTTTTTTTTTACGGAGACTCAAAGAAGTATCATTTAACAAAGGACCTATGCCCATTTTTTTTTTGAAGGACCCTCTAAAGTATATAAGTTAATGTGGTCTTACATAAATAGTAGTCTAATTTAGTCACCAACCCAACACTTCAGGGACCAATATTCATAAACTTGTAACTATTCCTATAATTTGTCCTGAACCTCAATTGATCACTTGTGAGTTTTGATCTATAAGGAAGTTTGAGTTATAGATGTCGATATTTAGCAGAATTACAAACATTATGCTAGTTAAAATACAAAACTTGAAAATGAACTCAAAAGTTACTGTTCAAATAAATATAACTAACTCATTTAAAAACTATCGAAAATCCAACACTAAACAAAATCTTGATTGCTAAATTAATTTTATGTGTATCTATGCACTACATTCGTATTCCTTCTGTTAATTCTGCTAAATAATAATGGCTATACAGCTCCAACTTCCTTAGATCAGGACAAATTATAGAAATAGTTCTAAGAATGTTATGAATACAGGCCCAGTCCTCCTAAAGACGGTATGACACGAGAGCTTTTATAATCAACATTTCTGGAGTATTTTTTCACTGGTATCATAAACTAGACTGATGGTAGATGAATGTAGGTAACCGAAATATATTAAATGTTGACCTCATAAGCTGCCAGACCAGTGTTGAGGATAAATGTTGATGGAAAAAGCTCTCATGTGATACCGGCCTAAGATCATGGTCAGAAAAAGCAGTGTAACATGGGCATTCTGTACCGCCGACGTATTTTTTATTTTATTCTTGCTACTTATTAGACGATTTTGTTCAGCTTAGGAAGGATATCTACCCATTAAAAAAGCTATAGACTATCTTAATTAATCCTTTTAGCTACCCATACATCCTTCCTAAGCTACACAAAATTGTCTAAAAGAAGCCGATTATTATGGCTACTATTAGACGATTCTGTTCAGCTTAAGGATGTCTACCGACTATCTCAATTAATCCTTTTAGCTACCCACAGATCCTTCCTAAGCTACATAAAATCGTCTAAAAGGAGCCGCTTATTTTGGCTACTATTAGAAGATTCTGTTCAGCTTAGGAATGACATCTACCCATAAAAAAGCTATAGACTATCTCAATTAATGCTTTTAGCTATCACATAATTATCCTTCAAAGCTATAGACTATCTCAATTACTCCTCTTAGCTACCCATATATCCTTCCTAAGCTATAGACTGTCTCAATTAATCCTTTTAGCTATCACATATCCTTCAAAGCTATAGACTACCTCAATTACTCCTCTTAGCTACCCATATATCCTTGCTAAGCTATAGACTATCTCAATTACTCCTCTTAGCTACCCATATATCCTTCCTAAGCTATAGACTATCTCAATTACTCCTCTTAGCTACCCATATATCCTTGCTAAGCTATAGACTACCTCAATTACTCCTCTTAGCTACCCATATATCCTTCCTAAGCTATAGACTATCTCAATTACTCCTCTTAGCTACCCATATATCCTTCCTAAGCTATAGACTACCTCAATTACTCCTCTTATCTATCTATCTATCTATTGCCGGACGCCTTACTCCCCTTACGAGGGTGGCCATACACAGAATGCCCCCATGCGGACCCATTCCCTGTGAGAGGGACAACCCGAGCCAGTTTAGTGAAGGACTTACAGGATTGACCACTCAATTTAGGATCCGTCAGACTCCGAGGCCCTCTGTGTATCTTGTTAGCACTATTTTTCTACAGTGGTGTTCGGCTAATCCATCCACAAACCTGCCTTACCCTTAGGTAAGCAGTACGGATTTGTATCAGGTTTACTCCCCTAGACAGGTTGCCAAACCAAGGCTGACGAGTCCCATCCACCCGGATTTGTATAAGGTTGTCTCCCCTAGATGAGTTGCCTACCAAGGCTAACGAGTCCCATCCACCCATTACTCCTCTTAGCTACCCATATATCCTTCCTAAGCTATAGACTACCTCAAATACTCCTCTTAGCTACCCATATATCCTTCCTAAGCTATAGACTATCTCAATTACTCCTCTTAGCTACCCATATATCCTTCCTAAGCTATAGACTACCTCAATTACTCCTCTTAGCTACCCATATATCCTTCCTAAGCTATAGACTATCTCAATTACTCCTCTTAGCTACCCATATATCCTTGCTAAGCTATAGACTATCTCAATTACTCCTCTTAGCTACCCATATATCCTTGCTAAGCTATAGACTACCTCAATTACTCCTCTTAGCTACCCATATATCCTTCCTAAGCTATAGACTATCTCAATTACTCCTCTTAGCTACCCATATATCCTTCCTAAGCTATAGACTACCTCAATTACTCCTCTTAGCTACCCCTATATCCTTCCTAAGCTATAGACTATCTCAATTACTCCTCTTAGCTACCCATATAGCCTTGCTAAGCTACACAAAATCGTCTAAAAGTAGCAAGAATAAAACTAAAAATACATCACCGGTACAGTAAGGGGTTAAAGTGTTTTTATACTAAGCAATAACCGATTCTGACATGTCATTCTTGGATAAAAATAATTCCAAATTCAATCACAAAGGTCGATTAATTTACTCTAGTATTAACTTAGTCTGATAATATTAATTTCAAAGTCACTCAGAAAGGTTGATTAACTTACTCTAATATTAACCTTATTATCTTGAGTTGATCATTTTAATTCCACATTTAATCATAAAGGTAGATTAATTTACTCTAGTATTAACTTATTATCTGGAGTTGATCATTTTAATTCCAAATTCTATCACAAAGGTCGATTAATTTACTCTACTATTAATTTAGTATCTGAAGTTGATAATTTAAATTCCAAATTACCGTATACAAAAAAGGTCAACCAATTTACTCTAGTAATTTATCTTTAATATCTGGAGTTGATGATAAATTATATATAAATCTAGTAATGCAAGCAAAACAAGTGAAAATTATGATTTTATATAAATCTGGTAAGAAAGCAAAATCAGTTGAAAAGTATGATAATTATTTATGAATCTGATCATGAGAGCAAAAATCCGTAAACACTTTGACAGCCAGAATCGATAATAGATATATATAAAAAACACTAAATAAACTTGCCCTGTCACACTGCCTTATGAATCCTCATATTACCTCACACAAAAACACTATAGTCTATCCATTACAATCGGGCCAAAAATCTTGAACCACTAAATTCTATAACTCAAAATCGATTATACTCCGTTTCATTTCATCTGACGATAAATTGAATCCCTTAGCAGCGGATTTCTCGTTACTTAATGGAAAAATATGAAACCACCATGTCTCTGCATCATATTAAATTCATATTTGTTTTCACCAACTCACCAATTAATTTTAACTAATTAAATCATTGAAAGTAATGAATACATGTGGTACTCCAAGGACTCGAACCTAGGATGCTCGCACCGAAATTCCGCACACTAAGAGTTTATATAATCAGCACCATATTTCACTATAAAATCTTCAAAGTAACTGAGAAATGTTGATGGGAACTTTGCAATTTACCGTCAGATGAAATGAAACAGACTATAATCAAGCGAATATTCTAGCCCATTTGAGGACCTGAGTAATGCAATTTCCTAAATGCCACTTTTATATTGAAAAAGTTACAAATTTATCTCGATTTAGCTTGATGAAGGAATAGACATATTATTATATTTTTTTCACCAACCAACTTCACTTCTAAACTCAACTAATGAAATCAACAAATACATGTGGCACTCCAAGGACTCGGACCTAGGACACTCACACTGCAATTCCGCTATGAAGCTTACAAAAAATACCCCCAAGACCCCCCTTTGAGATAAATTTGTACATTTTTCGGTAACAAACAAAATTCTCGGCCAAAGTGGCATTTAGGACATTGCATCATTCAGGTCCCCATTCGCTCTAGCCCCTTTTGAATTACAGAGGATATGGGTCATGATTTTTGGCCTATATAAAATGAATAGGCTACACTATAATTAACAGGATGATAAATTAACACCTTCAGTATAACATTGGCTTTTATTCTGGCTATACTGTTGGTAGGTAATTTTATTCAGCTTAGGAAGGACATTTGGCTATATTCTGGCTATTCGTAGGTAAAATTATTCAGCCTATTCTCTCCACATGACAAGCTCCTGCCAGCTAAGCAAAACAGATCATCGTGAAGAGGTAGTTAGTCTCTGCACCATCCCCAAGTAGCAGAATTAATCTCAACATACTCTATACTGTAGATACACTTCTCTGTCTACCCTAGCCTCAGCCAATCCCACTACATGTACAGTATACTTTAAGGGGAGGTTTTTAGTTTGTTCCCTAGACCTCCATCAAGCTTAAAATTACACCCCCTAGACTCCCTTTCAAGATAAATTTGTAAATTTTTCGGTAGAAAAATTTTGGTTCCTACAGGCTCGCCAGGAAGAAATCGACACCTAAGTGGCACGAAAGGTCTTAAAATGGACAGAAATGGCGCGAAAGTTCTTAAAATAGCCAAACTAATAGGCCGCTGGTGATGGGCTGGTCTATCAGAGTGAGAACTGAGCGATCTCTGCCATACCCATAGCTTATTCCGACTGTTCCTTTTACTTATGTATTTCCTAGATCTCAAGTGACGGCGTCTTTTCCGTGGATTGACCTCCCAATCTACCAAGATTGGAAGCCAAAGCGTCACATTTTTCCTTTGCCCCTCAACTTTCTCTTCATAATTGCTGAGGGGCACAGGGCCCTGGGTGGGGCTTTGGTTTCCCGGGCGTTTCCGCACTCTCCTCAGCTCCCCGCCATGGAGTGGCTTCGGTCACCCAGGCTTTATTGTGGTAGGCAGGGAGGGTTCTGTGGGGGCGCTCGGTTATGGCCTTGGCCTTGCTCGGGGCCTTGGGGCTGTTCGGCCAGGCAGCTTGGGGAACAACAACAACTAATAGGCCGAACGTCTTAAAATCTCAAAAGCAATGGGGCTAAACATGAGGGAGAGGGGGACCAGAAAAACAGCCCATCTCCCCTTAAAGACTGAGTGATCTATAAGTTGCACAGTTTCAGTTTCACATCCTAATGGAGGAATGCCAGGTAGCCCACTTCTGGGCTGCCTCCCTTGTTAAGTTTTTGCATTGGATATCCGATCGTAGAACCTGATCCCGCGTCTTTCTAGGTCTACCCCTCCATGCTACTCCCTCTACGTTCACTGACATACATCTCTCTGCCTGCTTGTGCATCTCTTCACCGATACTCTTAATGCCTCACTGCCTCTCAGCTCCATATTAATTACCTTATCTTTCAGTTTCTAAAATTCTCCTACTCAATAAAACAGAGAAAGGGGCGAGGGAACACAAAAGTGGTCCGGGTCCTAAGAATTGGAACTTTAAAGGTTTCTGTTCGGGCTCTGTCTCAAGTCGGCCACCCCCAGCAATGGGTATGTGCCTGAGAATATACAGTACATACTGTACATACATACATCTTTCAGTTTAACCCCACATATCCTTATTATGTTAATTTAATGTATTAAGTAACACCCCGTTCTTAACATTAATCATCAATTACAAACCCCAATGCACTTGAATAAACTAATGAAAGCATATGGTCCTCCCGGGATTCCAACTCGGGACACCACACCCAGAACATAAGCATCTAAACCATTACACCACCAACACAGTTAAGAAAGAGCCATATTACTCAGCCTGTCCCTCTAACATCTAAAGGTCCTTCCTAAGTTGAAAAAAGTGTCTAGTTTTAGCCAGAATAATATAAAACAAGGCCATCGTACCGAAGGTGTTACACATCCTGCCTGTCTTGTGCATAAGGTAATATTTCCAAGGATTCTCAAGATCAAATCACATACACAAATTTAACAGTGAATTGTGTCCGAGTCTGGTGTCCGCAACAAGATATCAGAGAAAATATACTGAGTTGAAGTATTTATTACGATAATGTCCCTGTGGTTGTTCAGTACAGTGGGCCTAATAAGTGATGTCTCAATATCAAGTATGTTTTGATCAATGTTGTTGTTGTTGTTGTTGTTCCCTAAGCTGCCTGGCCGAACAGCCCCGAGTCCCTGAGGAAGGCCACGGCCACGATCGGGCTTTCCCACAGAGCTCTCATTGAGTGTAGGTTGTGTTGTTGGCGTAAGTGGTTGTGTGAAATGCAGTCTTCTATGATGTGTTTAATGGTATGGGGTGCTGTGTTACATCCCGGGCAGGCGTCGACAACGGAGTCATCCAGTCTCTTCTGATAGCTCAGGAGAGCTGGATGGTGTCCGCATCTCAGCCTGGCCAGGTGGACTCTGTCCTCGCGAGGGAGGGAGGATTCGGAAGGATGGATTTCGGGAGGTCGTGCATGCAGCTGCGTGTTGTCTGTGAGTGAGTGGATGGATTGGCGAGAGATATGAGTATGGATGTGCTTCTGGAAGTTGGTTCGGGGTGGGCAGGGAGGGAGAGAGGACAATAATTGTGTGTGATACCGTGTGCTGGGTGTTGTTTTGATATTTCTTGGTGTCTGTGGGTGTGTTGCCATGTAGTTTAGTGGGTGGTCTTGGTTCGTGGAGGCTGCTGCCAGGAATTGAGTGCCTCTCATGTCCAGATGGTCTTTGACTTTGAGGATTTTGGTTTCTTGATGTAGATGATCTGTGGGTGCAGTAGCTGTGCAGCCTGTAATGATCTTCAGGGCTTTGTTTTGAATCGTCTGTAAGGTCTTATGATGTGTTTCAGCTAGGTTAGAAGCCCAGGCTGGGCTTGCGTATTCCATTACTGATCTTATGTATTGTTTATATACTGTGGTGGTAGTTTCTTTGTTGTGTCCAAATTTTGTGTGAGCAAGTGACCTGAGGGCGTTAAGTCTGGGTGTCAGTTTCTTTTTAATGTTTGTGGTGTGCTGTTTGAATGTCATATGAGTATCATATGTTACTCCTAGGATTTTGGGTGTGTGTGTATGTGTTAGGGGTGTGTTGTTTATGGTGAGTTGAGGGATGTATTCGTGTTCACCTGTCCAGCTTGTGAGCAGGGTTGCGGTGGATTTGGCTGGGGCTAGATTAAGTCTGTTTGTAGTGCACCAGCCATGTAGTGTGTTGAGATAGGGTTGAAGGAGATCTGTTGCTCTTCTTGGGTCATGGTGTGTGCATGTGAGTGTTATGTCATCTGCATAGGAGGCTAAGTTTATTTGGGGAGTATTGGGTGTAGTTATATCGTGCATGTACAGATTGAAGAGTGCGGGCGATAGGACGGATCCTTGTGGGACTCCGTTTGGAAAGTTTCTGATTTTTGATGACTGACCGGCAAAAGATACGTGTGCACATCTGCCTGCTAGGAAGTTGGCCAGCCACCTTTTTGTGTTGTTGTGCATGTTTGTGTTGTAGATTTTGTTTGTTAGGTTGTGGCGGGGGATGGCATCGAAGGCTTTACTAATGTCGAGTGTGGCTAATAGTGATCTGTGTGGTGGTCTAGCTGAGTTGATGCCGTCAAAAGCTCTTTGTGTAAGGTCTGTGAGAAGAGTGTTTGTGGAGTGCAGTGGTCTAAAGCCATGTTGTGTTGGAGCTAGGGGTAGGTCGGGTGTAATTAGTTGTAATACTAGGCGTTCCATGACTTTGGAGGGGGAGCAAAGGAGTGTGATGGGGCGGTGCGAGGAGGGTAGCGTGGGGTCTTTGTTGGGTTTGGGGAATGTGATGATGATACCATGCTTCCAAATGTCTGGTATTGTGTTGTGTGAATAGCTGTAGTTTGATATGTTAGTGAGTGTTTGTATGCCTTGTGGTCCCAGGTGTCTGAGGTGTATGTTGCTTATGTTGTCTAGGCCACAGGCGGGTGAGTGCTTGAGATTGTTGATGATATGCTTTGTCTGGTGATTGGTGAAGGGTGTATAGTCAGGGTCTGTGGGGAATTGTCTCTTACGTCGGATGACACGTCGGTCGTCTTTGTGAGGTTTTAGGTGGCTGACATGTGAGAAGTGATTGATGAGAGTGTTTGCTTGTTGTTTACATGAAGGAGTAGAGTCTGTTGTTGTGATTGCAGCATGTGATTGTGTTGTGTTGCTGTTGGAAAGTGTGATGCTGTTTAGTGTTTTGTAGAGTTTTTTGGGGTTTGTTTTGTGATCAAGTGTTTGTAGGAAGTTATTCCAATTTAGTTTTTGTTGTTCTTGTATTTTGTTGTTAGTTTGGGTGTTGAGTGCTTGAATTTGTTGTGTGATGTCTTGTGTGTGGGGTGCTGGGGAGTGTTTCAGTGTGTCGCGTTGTCTGATGAGGTTTTGAATTTCTGGTGTGAAGTTGGGGTTGTGTCTTTTTCTGTTACCTCTTGGAATGTGTTTCTTGTCAGCGTTTTGGATAGTTTTATTGAGTATGTGTACAGCATTGTTGATGTTAGTGATGGGTGTACTGTTTAGAGTTGTGAAGTGTTGTTCTGTCTCATTTGTAAATGCTTCCCAGTTAGCTCTTTTATAATTGGTGTATGTGTGTTTGTGGCTAGCTGGGGTGAGTCTGGTTTTGGTGGTGATAATGATCGGGAGGTGGTCAGAGCCTAAGGTTCTGACCACCCTCCAGGATGTTGTGGGGGCGAGTTCTGGGGAGCAAAAGGTGATGTCTGGAGATGATGGGTTATAGAGGGCTTGGTGAGGAATATAATATGGGTATGTTGATGGATGTCGTTAAGGATGATGAGGTTATCTGTTTGGTTTTGTAGTACCAGCCCTCTGTCTGTGTCGGGGTTGTCGACAAACCAGGCCGACGTCTTGGCGTTGAAGTCACCACCCAGGATGATGTGTGGGGTGTTTGTGATGTGTTGTAAGTGTGGTCTGTATATATTTGGTACTGTAGGGGATGTTTGGGGAGGGATGTATGTGTTTATGATAGTTATGTTGGATTTGTTGCCAGTGCGTATTTTAATTGATTGTATTTCTGTTGTCTTATCATTTGGGGGGAGGAGGGATTTGGTTTGTACACTGGTTACTATGTATGATATTTCATTGTGTACCAGGGTGATGAGTCCACCGCCCCCGCCGACAGCCCGGTCTTTATTTCATGGGTAAAACTGGTTAGTGTGTGGATCCTGGATGAGGTAGTGTTAGCATTCTAGCACGCATGGAATTATGTAGTTGTGTGTGATTTATGGGACATCATTCGTGTCTATGCAGGCTAGAGAGAGAGAGAGAGAGAGAGAGAACGAGTGAGTGATACTGTCGTGCTTGGGAGTGATAAGGCTCATCAAATGGTCGTAAGGTGAACATTAGACTTTGTAAAGAAAACAATGTGAACAAAATGAAGGGTAGAAAGTATTAAATGATACTATATTTTCTGCTTCTTCTTCTGCCACTACTACTACTACTACTACTATTTCTTCTTTTTCTTCTTCCACTACTACTACGACTACTACTACTACTACTACTACTACTACTTTAGCTTAGGAAGGACGTCTAGGTATAATAAGACTTCTAACTATCTCAACCAAGCCTTTTAACTATCACAGATCCTTTCTAAACTGCATAGTATCGTCTAAATATACCTAGAACAAATATAACATACTTCGCTAGTACTCAAAGGGTTAAGAAGGATCTCTAGTAATGAAAGGGGTAAAATCTGTCCTAACTAACCCTCTGGCTTCCAAAATTCCTTCCTAAATTGAAGACAATTATATTAGACGATATTATGCAGCTTAGGAAAGATCTGTGGTCGTTAGAAGGGTTGGTTGAGATAGTTTGAAGTCTAATTACTAGAGGTCCTTCCAAAGATGAATATTATCGTCTAATAGTTGCCAGAATATGATGAAAATTACGTTTGTGGTACTGAATGGGATAGATAACCCGCTCAGTAATAGGATGCATTTTTTCATTTTATCCTAGCTACCCTTAGACGATTTTACTCAGTTTTGGAAGGCTTTAAAGGATTCCAAGGAGTATAAATGATATCAATTAACTCCCAGACTTCCAAAATTCCTTTTAGTTATATAATATCATTTATATGTAGCTAAAAACAAAAGAAAAAAGAAAGAAATACAATACTTCCTCAAATTCTAAGATAGATAGGTTGATTGATTGATAAATAGAAAGATAGATAAACTGATAGATATATAGTTAGATTGATAGATAGACTGAATAATCAAGCACAAGCATAACCTAATTAAGACCAACCCTGGGCTGAGGTAATATTAACACTTTCGGTGTGGGCCTTCATTAGAGAAGAATCCACTCCTTCAGTCATGTTCCCCACTAGTTCCGCAGCATTCATCGCCCTATAGTGCCATATCTGTGGCCCTGAACAAATTGGAAAGACATCCAATGAAAATATTGGGTTAAACTCTCCTTATAACAGTCACTACCCCTCCCTATCTCTTCACACCACTCAATAAACTTGATCAATACTCTGCTTGTTCTGCCGCTGACCAAGCCGGCCCCGCACTTACGCTTGCGAACAAAAATATCCAATTGTTTCCTTCACTTCCCACTCGCGATAAATGGATGATATTTACAGTTATTTGATCGTGTCTTTGCTTACAAGGCAGGATGGGTTGTTGAAAGGAAGATGAAATGAACGTCATATACAGTACGTACCTGGTATAAAGCTGTCACAATTACATGGAGATGTGGCCGTTTTTGTTGATTTTCAACTTCTAATGAACCTTTTCATTGTACACAATCCCTTCCTTAACCATATCACAGAGAACATTGATCTAAACATGGGTGGCATGATTAGAACCTCCTGGAAGCGTCTTGCAACAAGTGGGGGGGGGGGGGGGTAGAGGTGCAACCAACTAAGCCAAGGTGTACAGTAATTATACGTCGGCTGCCGTATAGGACTTTCTTACATAGGAAGTACATATACGTCGACTGCAGTTATTTGGGTTAAGCATGTTACCTACCTTAACCTGGGTGTCGTTGAGGAAGGGCTTAACCATGTACTCTTTGTTGACCTCGTGTCCGGCTGTCTGAAGGTCCCCACAGTCACGGGGCACTGGGGGATAGAAAAATAGATAGATGGATAGATAGAATGATTGATAGATAGGTAGAGAGGTAGATATAGATAGATAGATTGATAGATAGATTGATAGATAAATAGATATATAGATTAAGCCTGGGTGTCGTTGAGGAAGGGCTTCACCATATACATCTTGTTGTCCTCGTGCCCGGCTGTCTGAAGGCCACCAGTTACGGAGTACTGGTGAGCCGATGGAGGATAGATAGATGAGTGTATAGAGAGATTGATTGCTTGATTATTAGACATATAGATTGATTGACCGTACATGTTAGATCTATTGATACTAATGTCTCTAACAAACCGAGACTACTGTACAGAGTTCCAGAATTATCCACTGACGAGCAATTGACCATTAATCATAAAAGTTATGTGCGTTCTCAGATGGAATACTGGTCACCCTTGTGGAATGGATGTAGAATGGTTGCATTAAGGCAGTTGGACAAAGTTAAAAATAAAACTTAGATTAATCAATAACCCTGCAATCACGCAGGAAGTTCCTCCATTATTCATACGAAGAGATGCTGCGTCCTTCCATTATTCAACAGATATTTTCCTGGCAAATGTCTGAGGAACTTGCTTCAATTGTGAAACCTCTCTGCATCTTTTCCCGCAGTACTAGGACAGCTGGAAATGCCTATGAATTCACACTCTCTCCTCCACAATGAAAAACTTCTGCTTATCAAAATTCATTCATCCCCAGAACTACTGTATAGCCTACTCTCTGAAGTTCACTCCCTTGGAGATGCTGTATACAAACTTACAACCTACAACAGTATAAATCCAGTTGTTACAAACATTATATAAATATTGGATGCGTGTTAGGCCCGCCCCACACTCATAGAGATATACCCTGTTTAACAATCAGTTTTACGTCTCTCTGTATGTTTATCTGTCTATCTATCTATCTGTCTATCTATCTAACTACATATCTATTTGTGTACCGTACCTTTAACACAATAGTCCTGAGCCTCATCCACGACTTCCGCTCCTCTCTGACAGCGGCCCATGAGGTACCTGAAGATGGAGTTGGCCCAGACCCAGCCTGGCCCACACTCGTACAGGTAGCCGAGGAGGGTGGTGGTGGTGGTGCCGTTGTCTCGTATGGCGCGGGCTAGGGTGTGGGCTGGGCGTTGGGCGGCGGTCAGGGCGGCGCAGTTGGCTGGGTCGCTCTCAGGGGTGGCTGGCAAGAGAGAGAGAGAGAGAGAAAGTGGGAGTGAGTGAGTATGAGAGATGAGAGAGAGAGAGAGAGAGGAAAAAATATATATATAGAGAGAGAGAGTGAGAGAGGAAGAGTAAGAGAAAGAGAGAGAGAGTGATTGAGAGAGAAAGTGGGAGTGAGAGAGAGAGAGAGAGGCTTAATTTTAAAACCTCAAAACCAATGTGGCTAAACATGAGGGAAAAAGGGGGCCAGAAAATACCCCCTAAAGTACACGTTCATTGGTAGCTATAGTCTATTTATTTCCAGCTGAGGGTAAATTGCCATGTTGCTATCGTTGTTACGCAGTTATAAGCTAGGTTTTGTAGCGAAATATGATGTTAATTATGAAAACTTGGCAATAATATGACTTGGATATATAGTAGTTTCATATATGTTTCCATTAAGTATCGAGATATCAGCTGCTAAGGGATTCTATTTACCATCAGCTGGATATAAACCGACTATATTGGTATAAAGACTTTCTACTATACCCTTTCGCCTCATGATTTGTTGTCCATATTAAGACCTCTCGTGCTCTTTAGGTGTCGAGTTTTTGCGCTCGCCTCTAATTTTAGAAGGATTTGGCCGGGAAATTTTTCTACCGAAACATGTAAAAATGTATCTTGAAAGGTGGTTAAGGGGGTGCTTTTCTAAGCTTGATGGAGGTCTAGCGAGGAAACTAAAAACACAAATATTAAATAAATAAATATATAGACTGTGTAAGACTGTGTAAGAAAGGCTTTGGATGATAGAGGAATGACTATAGATCAGGCAGGGGAAGTGGTGGTGGACAGGAGTGAATGGAGAATGCTTGTGAATAGTTGAGTGAACACGTGGTCATTTGGAGTAAGGGGTCGGGCGCAAGTTCGACTAGATAATAGTCCATCAGGCGCCTGGCCCGGGGGGACGATTAATATGAAGGGTGTGCCTGGAAGTGTGGTGGGAGGGCTTGTGGCTTTGGCTCTGCTGCATGTCTGCCTGCCGAGATCGGAACCTCTCCGGGTGGTCAGGGGCTGGGGGAGTGCTGGAGTGACCTTGGTAACCCTGGTCTCTGGGTCTTCTCCTGGATGTGTGTGAGTTTGTGTTTTTTATCTGTGTTTATTTTTTGTTTTATGTTGTTTTTGTGTTTTCCCTGTTCTTGCTCTGTCTTGAGTCGGCTACCCCCAAAATGGGGATTGGGCCTGAGCATATAGATAGATAGATAGATAGACCAAAAACCAAGCACTACCCCCTTAAATACAACTATAGTATGCACTATGCGCATTACATAGTCAACATCATAACAAGAGAACGCCTTCATATATATCAACTTTGCGTGTGTGTGTGTGTGTGTGTGTGTGTGTGTGTGTGTGTGTGTGTGTGTGTGTGTGTGTGTGTGTGTGTGTGTGTGTGTGTGTGTATCTATCTCTAGCCATCAGATATATAAAGTGTTTTGCTATGAGTCTAATGCGTTACCTGCTTTACGAAGAGAGCACACACACGCACGCACGCACACAAGTTCTCTCTCTCTCTCACTCACTCAGTCAAACACACACACATGAACACTCTACCTTTCTTTCTCTTTCTCCCTCTCTCTCTCTCTCTCTCTCTCTCACACACACACACACACGAACACTCTCTATCTTTCCTTCTCACTCTCTCTCACTCACTTTCTCTCTCAGACTTACCTTGACACGACCAATTAAGGTGAGACAGATGGTAGGGTGGCAGACAACTAAGGACCACCTCATTCTCGTCTTCCAACACACGGGCGGGGGGGTTGGGTAGGG
>JBAKBP010030075.1:0-26217 GCA_037953745.1 Lithodes maja | reverse complement strand
CTTGGATGATTCCGGTGCTATTCCTCCCTCCTCTCTTACTTATGCCTAATATCCTAATCTCTTCTAAAGATTTACTTTCTACCCTCTCTGGGCTTAACACTAATAAGGCGTACGGTCCGGACGGTGTTCCTCCTGTTGTTCTCAAAAACTGTGCTTCCGTGCCGACTCCCTGCCTAGGCAAACTCTTTCGTCTCTGTCTATCCTCCAACGTCTTCCTTCATGCTGGAAGTTTGCTCACATTCAACCTGTCCCAAAGAAGGGCGACCACTCTCAACCCTCAAACTATCGTCCAATTGCTCTTATCTCGTCTTTCTAAAGTTTTTGAAACTATTCTTGCTTCCAAATTTCTTAAGCATTTCTCTTCTCATAGTCTGCTCTCAGATCGCCAGTATGGCTTCCTTAAGGGTCGCTCTACTGGTAATCTTTTCATATCTTACCAACTCTTGGTCATCCTCCTTTCGGGACTTCGGCGAGACTTTTTCTATTGCACTAGACATATCGAAAGCCTTTGATAGTCTGGCATAAATCTTTGATCTCTAAACTACCCTCCTTCGGTTTCTATCCCTCCATCTGTGCCTTTGTCTCTAAATTTCCTTTCCGGCCGTTCCATAGCTGCGGTTGTGGACTGCCATTGTTCACTTCCTCACCCTATAAACTCCGGTGTTCCTCAGGGCTCTGCCCTATCTCCTATTCTCTTTCTAATTTTTATAAATTATCTCCTTAACTGTACCTTAATTCCCATCCATTCATACGCAGACGACTCAACCTTACACTACTCCATTAGTTTTTCAGAACGCCCCAGCCAGCAATCCCTCAACGACAAACGTAATGAAGCCATAGAACTCTTAAATTCTGATCTAAATACTATTTCCAATTGGGGCAGAGAAAACCTTGTTAACTTTAATGCTTCTAAAACCCAATTTCTCCATCTATCTACCGGTCAGGATCTCCCAGCGGACTATCCCTTATTCTTCAACAATACAAAAATCAACCCTTCATCTTCTCTCAATATTCTTAGAGTCTCTTTTCTTCTGCTCTCATTTGGAAGGACCATATTACCAGTCTTGCTAAGGCAGCCTCCCAGAAGCTGGGTGTGCTCAACCGCCTTAGGGGGTTCTTTTCCCCTGCACAGCTTCTTGCTCTGTACAGGGGCATAGTGCGCCCTTGGATAAATCTACAGTTATACTACCCCTATTTTGTCGCTATTCTGTTGGTACTAATGGGTTAATATTATTATTAGTAGACTTAGTATGGTTTGATGATGCGCGGAAATGCATTTGACTTGAAATAGATACATTGAAGTATTACATACCTTTACAAACTCATAAACAGGGAACGTGAGCAGGGTTTAGACCGTCGCGCACCCATAAACAGGGAACGTGAGGGGGAGTTTAGACCGTCGCGCGGAGACAGGTTACTTTTCGGTTAGGTTAAGTTAGGTTAGGTTAGGCTAATGTTAAAAATACTAAAATGCGACGGTCCTCGGTATTAAACAACACTGTATATCAAAGAAAAAATTAAAAACAACAACAAATTACCTGAAAAACTCTTATCTGGTTGGTGATAATTTTTTATCAAAATAAGTTTTTTTCCAGTTTCCGCGTCTGCTGAACCATCCAAAAACACGCTAAAAGGCGTGTTTTGAAGGGGGAGGTGGTGTGGGGGAGGGGTAGTATAACTAGATTTACCCGCCCTTGTATTGAGTATTGTTCACATGTGTGGGGAGGTTCCTCTCACACCGCTCTCCTAGACAACGTTGAAAGGAAGGCCTTTCGTATCATTAACTCCCGTCCACTCACCAACTCTCTGCAATCTCTCTCCGCCGCAATGTTGCATCTCTCGCTATTCTATCGCTACTATAATAATCAGTGTTCCTCAGAGCTATCCCAGTGCATACCACCTTTACGTAGGACACGTGGTACCCGTCTTGCAACTCAATCCCACCCCTACTCTGTGCAACTCTCCAACCCAAGAGGGAAAAGATACACTCAAACTTTCTTCTACTCAACATCCGAGCTCTGGAACTCTCTCCCAGAATCAGTCTTTCCCTCTTCCTATGACTTAAATTGCTTCAAACTCCGTGTGTCCAGGCATTTTGGCTCTAACGTCCCTTGATTTTGGCCCTGTCACTCTTTCAACTATGGGGGAGGCACTCGCTATAGGCAGTTATGCCTTTTGCCTCCCGCAATCACATAGAAAAACAAAAAATAAAAAACATTTAATTTACCAACCTTGCCAGAAGAGAGAACAAGTTGCTGGGTATTGCGATGAACTCAGCGAAGCATGGCACCCTTCCCCCGAACTTCCAGGATTCTGTAGGAGAACACATTTAAATAAAGCAAAGGCATAATTCAGTATATATATATATATATATATATATATATATATATATATATATATATATACAAAAAAATCTACATTCAAACGCATTTCAAGCCAAGTTAAAAAAACAAACTACGAAAAAATTAAATTTTAAAACTTTAAACCCAAAAGGCAAAAACTAAAGCCTCCATTGATTAAGTAAACATTATCCAGTCAGGCCTCACGCAAGAGTAAATAAATGCAAAGCCATACAAATGTTAACACTTTTAAAATCTAAAAAGCAAATCACTAAAAAACAAAGCCTACAGCAAATGCCGAAAGTTAAAACTAAAGACAAGCGTAAGGCACAATTATAAAATACATTTAAATAAATTTAAAGAAAACAGAGCCAAAATAACAATATAAGAGTACATACAAAAATGCCAAAATCAAAGCCAGGGGCAGGCAAACCATATTAAGTAAAAAACCCAACAAACACACTTTGAAAGCCAAACCAGCAGCAAAACTTTATAATCAAGCCAGCATCAAAACACTGAGCAATAATTCATAAATATGAAATAATAATCTATACATAAATGACAGCCAAAATAAAGTAAAAAATGCTAGTAAAAACTTAATTAAAAGTCACGCAGAACCAAACTCACACTACAGTCTAAAGCCAAAGCAATACCGGTAACCAAATGCTTTAAGTCAAGAAACTTGTTCTGGGGATATTGTCAACGAATCAAGTTAATACCATGTGAAGTATAACAATTTACAGTAACCCCAAAAGCATAAAACCTAATGTAAATATAATACAACCAAACAATACCCCCACCCCCAAAAATAAAAATAAAAAACAAATATATAAATCATAATATAAATTATATAAAGATGTTAAGCCAACTGCAAAATCCATAAGTTTCAGTAGCCTACGTACCACCTAAGCTTATAAGCCAGCCATGTTGAGTGAAAAAAGCAAACTCAAAATCCTAAGTTTGTTGAAATATACAAGTGGTTTCTCTTACTACGCCAATAAACCAGCCAATGAACACTATACCCGGAAGTGAAAAATACGGAAACTTAGCATTAAAAGAAATAGCATAACTCAAAATCAAACTCAACAGGCCAAAAGTTCAAATAAAAATGCCAAGATACTCAGTCATAATAGAAAAGAAACTCAAAAGTTAAGTGTAAATCCAAGTTCAAATAGAAGCCAAATTTACAAATCAAATCTATAAAACAAAAAACTTTTAGCTTTGTCAAGAGCACACTTAACAAGCTTAAAGCAAATTAAAGTCGATCTAAATTTAAAATTTCAAAATGGGTTAAACAGCCTACTGAAAGACAAATTAAATTCTTTGATATGAAATAATTTGGCCATACCCCCATCACCAACAATTTCCATATTTGTGTCATTAACCTAATTTAACCCGAGGGCTGCCGCCCCCAGATCCCTGCTGGTCTTAGCATTGATACAGAGGACAAAATACTAAACATACGGTGGAATAGTGAAACTTAAGAAATAATCTCCAGATTAGAGATGGCCGCCTTTTCCTTATTTAACCCGTACAGCCCCAGCGACGCGCCTGGCGCGTCGGCGATGTATGTAACGCACAGCCCCAGAGACGCGCCTGGCGCGTCACCCTAATTGCCCCTAATTGCGCCGACCGTAACCTCAGGTGTAGCCACGCAAGAGGGCTCAGATTTGTATGGGAACTGTGTACGTATCCCACGCAACCGTGCCGATGGTTGAAAACTCTCAAAGTCCACGTGCGTGCGCGCAATAACCTGGTTTTTTGGGATAATTGCCTTCAATTTTTTACTCTTATAAAATCCGTTTTCGGGGGCTCTGTAGGACCATTTTTTAAGCTTTTTGAACGGTTTTTCGTAGTTTTTCCTTCATTCCTAACCCATTCGCTATTGTTTCTGGAATAAAACCATTTTTTGAAAACCGGCCGGGTTCTGGTGCGCAAACATTACAAAACTAGCCGGGGCTCCACGGGTTAACCCACAGTCCAATGAAATATAATTGCATTTCTGCAGGTAATAACCTATATTGAAATGTAAGAGTCAAAGACCGTCTACATGTTACAAATATATTGATCTCGCGCGCATGTGCCAATCGGAAAAAAAAAAATATAAAATAGTCATAACCGCACTTTAATAGATATATGCTAAAAAAAAAAAAAAAATAAAATAAAAAAAAAAAAAAAATGTAGGCTACCGCTTAACAAAAGTGAACATATATTTAAAATAATATATTAGGGTGCCTAAAATTATAAACTTCAACAATCAATTGCCGAAATAATTTAGTATGAACTCTTTATTGCAAAGTTACTTTATGCCATCTTTTTTTTAGAGTTGTGAAGCTACCAATTGTAAATTCCACCAGCACCATAAAGCTTGCGTACTAGCCTCCATTCAAAGCAAAACAACAGTAACACAAGATATAGAGACAAGAAATCCGAATGATGATCGTCCTTAGAATACACAAATATACGACTGAAGAGTATAACCAAAACACTTATATTTACCTCTCCCGATCGTTCCCTTTAGCTGGTTCAGTACAGAGTGGCGGCCGGTCTCTTCTGGCAGCTCGTCATTGGTTCTCACCGCTCACACCACCCTAGTGACCCACCGACTCATGGGCTTCGAGACGATATGGCGCGCAATATTGAAGATTCGAAACACCGTAATTATGAACCATCTGTTTACAGAAACACCACGGGGAATTTAGTTATATATTATAGAGTAGTCTTCAGAGTGAATAAAGTAATGTAGGAATACATTCATAGCCCCTATATGGTTCCCGTCCTTCATAATTATGATCCACTCGACTCATTGTAATTACCCTATTGTAACACTTCGGCCAACCGACGCCATATTGGTACCACTGGTGTCATTAGTCGCTCTTTACACTCAATATGTCCATAATTATAATAAATATTCGGCAACACTGGTATGGGATACATAGTTTATTCTTCTATTCTAAATTCTTTATAATCAAAACTAAAATATAAGAATATAATCACGGCATTGATAATCATGGCTCTAAAACGGCGTTAAAAGGAAAACATGGCCAGTCTCTCTTACGTTAAGATTTCTAACTCCAGGGATGAATATTGGAAGCAGAGATTATATTATATTTGCCAGATGGGAAACCTCCTATCTAATGCACTAATAAAATCGCACTCCTAAAGGTTGGCAAATGCCACCACAAAATAACGCCATCTGTTGTTGCTATCCAGAACTAATGGTGAAAACAATCTACGTGATCGCACTTATCTTTCATTCATCCACATTAGTGCACGCCACAGTACTGTACTGTACAGTAATCACAAATTTGATGTAATGGCAAGACCTACAATATGTAACCTCTAATTTATCCTGCTACATCATCTATAT
The DNA here is from genome assembly GCA_037953745.1 of Lithodes maja. Lineage (NCBI taxonomy): Eukaryota > Metazoa > Arthropoda > Malacostraca > Decapoda > Lithodidae > Lithodes > Lithodes maja. The sequence goes on along the minus strand of JBAKBP010030075.1, from coordinate 20,508 downwards.
GTACTCAAAAGTAATGGTCTCTGACATGAACGAACTATATATAATACTATAAAAAGAACATAACACCATTGTTTTAGCTCATCACCAACTAAAATAAATTAAGTAGATGCTTTAATTGCTATCTAAGTATTACATAAATTGCATTCCATGCAATCATGCACGCTAACCATGTGGCCTTAGCTTATACGTATATACTGTACATATCAAGGACAAATTAAAAAAAACATACTCAATATACTTTAATATTGCATCCTGTTTTTCGATTACTATATATTTCATACTTCCATTGGACATAGGCAACAAATACAAATAAACTTGATCCATACATCACCAGAGAGGACAACTATCCTTACCCCCAAACTAGATTGGTTAGGTTCTTCAATTTTTCTATGAATGACGAGTGGAATATAAACGAAAATCGGTTTTCAAGGAAATGACATTACCGACCCTTTCTGTCATGATTTCTTACTTTTACTGTCGGAATAAGAGGATAAGCATAGGCCTATCCCAATTTAAAATAGCGTAATGGTTGGTTATGGCTTGCTTATTAAAGTTATTAAAAGAATCGATCGGTTTATAGTGTATTTGTTACGTAGCTAATTAACGTATTTTTAACATTGTACTACATCTCATCTCTGCATATTTTTAATGCTCAGGCATATACCTCGTCAGGACCAGGCGATTTTGGAGATTTAAGTTTGTCAGTTACCTTAAGCACATCAAATCTTGTAATAGTACCTATATTTAACATAATTCTTATATTATCGTTATATACCTTATGGTTTTGTGGAACCTGTGAAAACGAAAAGGAAGTAGCTACATAAAGTACTGCACATTTCTAACTTATCATGTCATAAAATTGTCTATAATCGTAGTTTTAAGGGAACCTATTACAACTCCAACCATCGATTAATACAGTTGGTGAAAACAAAAAGCTTCAAGGTTAATTTGTTAATTCGTATCATACAAATACATGATGGATGGAAGGATGACGGAAATATGTGTTTCATAAGTGAAGACGAGAGAAGAGAGCTCCGAGACCAGCCACACATCCTCCTGCCAGTATCACAAACATGCCCTGAGGGGGGAAGATAGTTGTCATTAGTGCAGGTGTATATTATGTATTTTAAGGGGACATGGGTCGTTTTTCTGGTCACTTTTCTCCCTCATGTATAGCCCCATTAGTTTTCAGATGCTAAGATGTTTGCCCCATTAGTTAGTCGATTTTAAGACCTTTTGCCCTATTTCTTCGACAATATTTAGACGTTTCGTGCTATTTAGGTGTCGATTTTTTCCCTGGCGAACGATAGTGAGCCTGTAATGTTGGAAGAATCGGCCACATTTTTCTACCGAAAAATGTACAAATTAATCTAGAAGGGGGATCTAATGGATTTTTTTTTTTTTTTTTTTATGGAGGTCTAGGGAGGAAACTAGAACAATAATGAATACATGCAAAAATCGCCCAAAAAGTGAACCATCCCCCCTTAATCTATTGTATTTTTAGTCAGTGTGTTATGTTATGTAAGATACGATGAGGAGGAAGAGCATAGATCGCATAAATTGTATTTGAAGCTCATAAAATAGTAGGGTAGGATAGGCAGCTTGTTTTGGGTCAATTTGGAACCCTCATACCCTTTTCTTAACTTAATCAATTTAACTGCACTTCAACCGTAATTATATTCGTATCTACATATGATAATCAACCGTAATTATATTCGTATCTACGTATGATAATCAACCGTATTTATATTCGTATCTACATATGATGATCAACAAAACCTATTGTTTTCCGGACTCTTTACAAACCATTACAACAATAACTTCCACAACACTATGTTAATTTACACGAAAGCATAAAACCACCAAATAATTACCCATATGTTCTTTATACGAAGATAAGAATTGATAGCAAACTTTGTCGGGGCATGAAGGCAGCTGCTGGAATTTGGGTAGAAGACGTGATGCCAGTACTCGTAGATACCTGCTTCAGCCACTTGCATCACTCTGGGGATATTACTTCATATTATAATGGAGTTTGACCATACATTCCTCCCTTAGCTTGATTAACCCCTTCATTACCGAGGTCGTCTTTTCATTATTGTCTGGCAATTATTAGGCGATTTTATTGAGCTTAGGAAGGGTATGCACTAATTAAAAGGCTTCTAAGTATCCCAATTCATTATTTCAACTAACACACGGCATTCCTTAGTTGTATAAAATCGTATAAATATAGCTGAAATAAGAGAAAAAGACATCCCCCGCAGTGAAAGAGTTAATATGTATTGTTAGCAATGTATTTACTCCAGCTATCTCCACCCCGTCCAGCACCCGTCTTGCAACACAATCCCAACCCAACTCTGTACAACTCTCCAACCCAAGAGTGAACGTTAATCTCAATCTTTCTTCTGTTCAACAGCTGAGCTCTGGAACTCTCTCCCAGAAGCAGTCTTTCCCTCTGCCTATGACTTAAATTGCTTCAAACTCCGTGTGTTCACGTGGCACTTTGAACGACGCAAATCTCACTGACTGTAGCTAATAATATGACATGTCATCTTGCATTAAGTGGTAAGCATAATATAGACTTGAATTAGTTGAATTAATTATTTAAGCATCAATTTAAACAAATACGATACGATAGCTGGATTAAATATTGCAACTCAAATTATTATATACTTGCGACTGATGGTGGGAAGCAAAGTACTTCCTTTTGCAACTGAAATCGATTCCATTGATACCAGATACTCTCCACTCACCATGTAAAAATCACATTTACCTGTCATTTGGAAAGAAAACAATCAGGGCATAGTGTGTGCAACATAGTGTGTGCAACATAGTGTGTGCAACATAGTGTGTGCAACATAGTGTGTGCAACATATCTTGTTATGCTGGGGGCAATAATGAAGATTGATATTCATGAAGAAACATTAGCTTTGAAGATAAATGACATTTGTTCGAGTCTTACATCCAACCTATTTCTTCACTTGCTATAAATTCTATAATGGATTAAAAAGAAAGACAGACAAACTAGGTATTAGTCTTCCTCCAACACCTGACTATGAGGAATACCTCGACATCTTCGTCTGGAAGTAAGCATCCTGTTTTACCCTCCCAATTATGACGACGTACACTCGGTCAAAAAAGTATCTACACCCCTACACCGATAACCTGGTGTGTACAGCTTCGTAGTATAGGTTGTAGGTCGTAGGTAGTAGGTCTTATGCTGGGGTCACACATTCACGTATATCGCTCCCGTATGCTCACGTCAGGCGTGATCGCCAATTTTGTGTAATGACGGGCGTAGTCCGGCCGTGTACGCCCGTTTAGAGGAAGACGATTGCACTACCCGACATACGTACCGTAACGGGGCAAGTGTTACGTCAGACGTAATGCAGTCGTATGGAGCTACGTACGTCCTTGCGACTTGCGTAAGCATGTCCCCGTTAGTCCGCCTGGGCTGCCCGATTTGCGTACCACAGGCCACGCCCATGGCCACGCCCCCACAATACCTACGTAGCTGAGGCCGTACGTCTTGTGAGTTTGTAGGCATTACGTGGACCGTGTCCGGACAATCGTAGGCACACCCGTCTGTCCAAACACAGACAAAGACAGTCTTTGTCAACCACGTAGGTCTGGGTTGGAATCTGGGAACTACAAAAGGGCAGGAATGGCCACACTATTCCCATTCCCAGTCCTTCATCGGCACCATGAACAACATCGCGGAATTCATCCTGGAGGAGTTCAATTTTGTGAACTCCCTTTATAGAGGAAAGACCATTCACCCGCTGAGTGCCAGCCAATTTTGACGGTGTGCTTCTGCCAGTGCCAGAGTTTTTTTTTTTTTTTTTTTGGCTAAATCTATCAAGTTGGGAGAGAAAGGAAGGATAATGGTAAAAAAAACACTCCCCTTGTCCATTTTCGCCAGAAATCAGGTCCCCGATGGGTCCCGAAAGTAGCTGAAAAGACACTATAGACTACAGAGACTTTTATGGTATCGGAATGTATGGGTGGGAGGGTGATGGGAGGGTGGTTTTCGGGTTGGTTGGGGGAAGGTAGAAGGGTAATTGACTTGTGTTACACATATGAAGCCGATTGGTGAGGTAGTTTCGCCACCACGGATTTTCCTTTTTTTCCTTATCTTCGTACGGATACGCTGGAAGTGGGTGGTGGGAGGCGGTTGGGGGTGTGGTGGGGGGAAGGCAGAAGGGTAAGGGACTTGTCACACAAATATGGAACCGATTGGTGAGGTAGTTTCGCCGCCACAGATTTTCCTTTTTTTCCTTATCTTCGTACGGATACGCTGGAAGTGGGTGGTTGGAGGTGGTTGGGGGTGTGGTGGGGGGAAGGCAGAAGGGTAAGGGACTTGTCACACAAATATGGACCCGATTGGTGCAGTCGTTTCGCCGCCACAGATTTTCCTTTTTTTTCCTTCTGACGGGACCGACAGTCAACGAGTGGGTGGGAGGAGGAATTTGGGATTTTTGTGGTGGGTAGCCTAAAGGGTAAGGTACATGTGGTAAAAATATGAAAGCCATAGGTGCAGTCGTTTCGCTGCTACGATTTGTTTTCGGCAGGGTGGAGGGTGGCAGGGTTGGCTTGTTGGTTGCTGCTCCGGTGTGGTGAGAGGTGTGACGGAGTGTCCCCCGCTGGTCCCCCGTGACCCCACCATACAACGGTGCCGCATCTTCCCGCCAACACGTAGTGTGGCGGTGTTGCCAGATGCGGCCGGACTTACTTTCACTTTCACGTTTTACGTGAACATTGTACGATTGGCGGACGAAACTTACGTTTTACCTGTCTAGCTGCTACGTTTTACGTGGCTGCACCCGTAATACGTAGCAGGTAGACAGGTAAAACGTATGCATTCCCAACTTTTTACATACGTGAGCACTAGCCCCGTATCCGATTCGCAATCCAAAGGATACCGGGCAACCTCGGCCGCACCAACCACCTACAAGACCAGCGTGGCTACACCCGCCATGCGTACCAACCCCCACGACTAGACACAATTTCATTGAAGTTTTGCGTACTAAGCCATTACGTTTTACGTATTCGGTTGCCAACTACCAATAAACCTTCGTACGGGAGCATACGGGAGCATATACGTGAATGTGTGACCCCAGCATTAGGTAGTATAGGTAGGTAGTAGTATAGATGGATATAGCTACAGGTAGATATGCAAACCCTACCAAGCTGTACACACCAGATTATCAGGGTGGGGGTGCAGATACTTGATGGACCGAGTGTACTTCACAATATTATTTTGGTTATCAATAGATTATTTTATTTAGTTTTTATAAGGGATATGTGGGAGTTAAAGGTAAAATAGAGATATAATACACCCCTTTAAGGGGAGATTTCCACTTGAGTGATTTTTGTCTTGATTCCTTTCTCCCTCATGATTAGCCGCATTGTTTTTCTAATTTTAAGACGTTTACCCCATTATTTTGACGATTTTAAAAACTTTCAACCCATTTCTGTCAATTTTAATACCTTTCGTGCCATTTAGGTGTCGATTTTACCCTGGCGAGCGATAGCGAGCCTGTAATTTAAGAGGAACCGGCTTTCAGCCTGGACATTTTTCTACCGAAAAATATACAAATTTATCTTGAAAGGGGCTCAAGGAGGTGTAATCTTAAGCTTGAAGGATATCTAGATACAAAACTAAAAACCTGCCCTTAACCTCTAGAGTCCATCCTGAGAGGCATAACATAGTTCTGTGTTATCCAGAATACAATTAGGAAAGACGTCCTAATACTGAGAGGATTAAGGGGGTGACCTGCTTTTTGTTATTTCTGTCCTTTTCTCTCTTTCTCTGGCTTGTATCCATTCGGCCCCATTCAGCCAACTATTTTAATTTATCCCCATCTAGGTGTCGATTTCTTCCTGGCGAGCGATAGCGAGCCAGCATTATATGAAGAAATCCGGCTTCGCCGGAGAAATTTTTCTATCGAAAAATGTACAAATTTAGCCTGCTGTCAAACAAAAATAAAAAATATGCTGGCTCGCTACCGCTCACCAGTAAAAAATTGACACCTGGATGGGGATAAACGTCTTAAAACAGTAGGCTGAATGGGGTCAAATGTGATACAAGCCAGAGAAAGATAGAAAAGGACAGAACAAAAACAGGTGACCCCCCCTTAACGTGCTCGTTATCCTCATCCCTACCAGCGGAACGGACATCAGCAGATTACATGATTAGACTCAGTTTCATTTCATCTGACGGCCAATTGAATGCGTTAAGCAGCCAATGTATCGATACTTAAGGGGAGATTTCCACCTGGAGGATTTTTTTCTCGACCCTTTTCTCCCTCATGTTTAGCCACATTGCTTTTGAGATATTAAGATGTTCGCCCCATTAGTTTGGCGATTTTAAGAACCCTCGCCCCATTTGTCTATTTTAAGACTATTCGCGCTATTTAGGTGTCGATTTTTTCCTGGCGAGCGATAGCGAGCCTGTAATTTAAGATGTCCGGGCCTTCGGCCGGGACATTTTTCTACCGAAAAATGTACAAATTTATCTTGAAAGGGGGTCTAGGGGGAGTAATTTTAAGCTTGATGGAAGTCTAGGGAATCAACTAAAATCCTCCCCTTAATGGACAAATATGAAACTACCATGTATGTCTCTGCATCATATTAAGACCATGTTTATATAATTAGCACCATATTTCACTACAAAATCTTCAAAATATCGGAGAAATCTTGATGGGAACTTTGCAATTTATCGTCAGTTGAAAAGAAACAGGGCATGGCTATACCATTACTCTCATTTCAATATCAATGTTTGAGAACTCCCGCTATTTCGCCATTAAAAAGTTGACATCTAAATATTATCAACATACACGATTACCGTATCTATTTATCATAATGTATCAGGTGTTATTATCACCTTGAAGTTTGCACCCATAAGAACATAAGAAAATGGGAGTCTGCAAAAAACCGATCGGCCCACACAAGGCAGATCCCGGTCACACCCAACACCAATTTCAAGGCCCAATGATAGGCCCAACTCTTGAGCACTAACCCCACCAAAACGGTCAGGGATTAACACAAGATTACGGGGATCTGCTGAGCGCCGATTTGCCAACACCCGGCAGATCCCCCTCACACCCAACCCATCTCGTCCATATGCCTATCTAATTTTATCTTAAAGCTCCCTATCGTTCTTGATCCCACTATATCACTTGGTACCCATCTACAACTCTGTTACCAAACCAATATTTGCCTATATCTTTTCTGAAACGAAATTTATCTAATTTGAATTTTTTTTTTCGAGTTCTTTGGCTATTGTTGATATAGGTTAAGTGCACACACAACATATATACAGAGTGTACACATGCCTTAATCATATTGCAACATACACACATGTACTTTCAGGGCAATACTATCATTGTTTAATATCACATGATAATATACCGTACTCTGTAGTATCGACAGCGTTGCACCAAATATATCCGGCACCGCTGCACATGTTTTCATCAGTAACATCCGGTCGGCACTCAGCATAGCATTGCCACCCCAGCTCTGTATATCTTTGGCTAATAAGAACCTATAAACTTATCTCTGGACTTTTATTCTACATCCTTGTGCAAGAAAGGATTATCAAGGTTGTTGTAGCTTCACATGACAACCATACATGGCGCAGTCAGTGTATTAAAGCCAGGAGATACGAGCCAAGACCGGATTATCAGCCAGCCATCTTGCAAGACCTCGCCTCTCCAGCCCTGGATATATCATTGTGCAGTGCTTTATAGTGCAGTGAAGTGCTTAAGTGTGGAGTGCAGTGCCTTTATTATATGTCCCATGTCATTTGTGCCCATTCCCGACTTGCTGTGAGGGTTTTAGCTGCTGAATCATTGCTGGACAAGAAGCGAGGAGTAGCATACCCTCCCCCTCTAATGTCTCCAGCAACACTAAAGCTACCACCCCTCACGCCCTCCAGCTGTGCCGGTACATGCGCGCACGGACACACGCACATCCCTGCCAAGTCAACACGGTGTTGCCAAGCCTACCGCACTCACGCACTCACTCTCTCTAGAACAGATAATTTCTCTCACTATTAAATAAACTGTTCCAGTTGTACTGCACATTTTCATCGTTCCTGTAAGACTACAGTGTGTCAGCTATCAACCAATTATGGAGGGAGATGAGCAGATTCATGGGGAGCCCAGAGACACCCCACACGACCATACTGGGGAGGGAGATAATGGTGGAGCTACTGGTGGAGATAATGATGGAGATACTGTTGGAGTTGCTGGTAAGGGGTACCAGTCAGTTCATTCCACTCCAACCTCTCCAATCACCACCCATCATTTCACTCCACCTCCCCAACCTCCCCCCACTTTACCTCCCGTACACTATAGGGGGATGCCACCCCTGTCACCACACCCTGCAAGTCTACAACCTACCACAAGTGCAGACCTCCTTCAGCTCATACAGTATATGGAGCAATGCAGACAACGGGACGACTATACCAGAAGACAGGAGGAGGACCGCAGAAGACAGGAGGAGGACCGCAGACAACAGGAGGAGGACCGCAGAAGATGGGAAGAGGAAAACAGACGACGCACGGAGGTAGACTACAGGAGACAGATGGACGATGCCAAGTTCTCCGCCCTTGTCCAGGCTCTGGCCCAAATTACCCCACCTGCCGCCGCACCTACACCCACCTCACCGGGGACAACACCCAATTCCACAACATCCTCCACCCCTACAGCTCCACCTCCACCACAGAAGGCTATCACCCAGAACCCGCCGCCCCTTCGTGCTGATGCCACCTTCCAGGTTTTCAGAGAATGGAGGCGTCGGTGGGACGATTACTCTATTATGGTAGACTTATCTAAACTACCGAGGGAGAAACAACTGATCCAGATGCGGATGTGCTTAACCCTGGAGACACAGCGGCTTTTGGAGCACACCTTAAGCATACCCCCTGACACCGACAAGACCGTTGATGCAGTCCTCGATGCACTTCAGGAGCACATCAAGAATTCTCGCAATGAAGCTCTCCGTCGCAGGGACCTGTTCAGTTGCAAGCAAAAACAGGGCGAGTCATTCAACAACTTCTACGTCCGCCTCTGCCACATAGCCGAAGAAATTGACGTCTGCCCAGGGAACTCTTCAGCCTGCAAGGAGACCCAACTCAAGATGGTCATTCTGATGGGCATACATGACGAAGAACTTGTACAGAAGCTGCTTTCCCTCGACGCCACCCCTTCATTACAGGACATCGTCAACACTTGCCGTTCCTATGAGGCCACTCGAAGCGCTACATCAGCCACACGTGCCCCACCGTCCCAGGTTAACGCCGTGTCAGCGTACAAGCAGAACAAGCAAGTTAAGCAACGCGACAAGTTCTCCACATTGCAACAGTCCTTGGCGTCGGCTGCCGCCTGCCAGCGTTGCGCTTGCCGGCACGACAAGAACAAGTGCCCGGCTGAAGACTACACCTACACTAACTGTGGCCGTCGTGGTCATAAGCCTAGGACTCCTGCTTGCCCTGCTGACACCGCCCAGTGTCGTCGCTGCAACCATATGGGCCACTACGACAAATGCTGCAGATCTTCCAAGACGCCCGCCACACAGGACAACAATGCTTCCTCCCACAACAAGTCTACAGCAAAGAAGACCACAAGTTGCCGACGTGTGGGATCACCTGTTCAGGCACCCACACTGACATCCGTGCGTCTCACCTACAGCGGCACCACTAGAAAACTCCACATGCTTCCTGACACAGGTGCAGACATCACAGTGATCGGCCGACGACACCTCGACATACTTCGGATTCCTCTCAGCAGCCTACGACCTCCGCCTCCGACAACAACGCTCAACGCGGATGGCTCTGCAATGGCTCCTGCTTTGGGGACGTTTCATGCACAACTCACCATCAGCAAACGCTCCTGTTCGGCCACAATCCAAGTCCGCGAGGGTGTTCAGACGCCGCTTCTGTCCAAACGCCACTGTCAAGCATTGGCCATTATCTCAGCAGAATTCCCCAAGCCAATTCTACTGGTTAAACATATCTACAGGTGTAAGGAGCTACCCTTCACAGACACCACATCACCTGCACAAGCCAAGGAGTTCTTTCTTCGAGAGTTCAAGGACGTGTTGGTCTCCAAGGAGGATCTCCAGACAGCTCCACTCAAGCCTATGAAGGGTCCCCCAATGCGGATCCACCTCAAGGACGATGCCGTGCCCTTTGCCATCTACACCCCGCGGCAGATCCCCTTTGCTTTCAGGGACAAAGTTAAGCAGGAGCTGGACTCGCTAGTGGCACAAGGTATCATTAAACCGGCCGGCGATGAACCTTCAGAGTGGTGCCACCCCCTCGTCGTCGTCGCCAAGCCCAACGCCGAAGTTCGCCTCACCGTAGACCTCACCAAGCTCAACTGCCAAGTTTCCCGCCCAGCCCACCCCTCACCGACGCCTTTCGAAGCGATCCGCAGTGTGGCCCCGCAGGCGAAATTCTTCACGACGGCAGACGCCCTGAGTGGATATTGGCAAATGGAACTTGTGGAGGAGGACCAGCATCTCACAACTTTCATCACTCCTTATGGCCGTTTCCAACACTGTAGAGGTCCAATGGGTTTCGCTGCGACAGGTGACGCCTTCTGCCTTCGCGGTGATAGGGCCCTCCAAGGGGTGCAAAATTGTGCCAAGGTTGTCGACGACGTGCTGCTCTACGACGAGGACTTCAACACACATCTTCAGCGTATCCATGAAGTGCTCATACGGTGCCGCGACAGTGGGATCACACTCAACAAGGACAAGTTCGTGGTCGCCGCACCCAGTGTGAACTTCTGTGGGTACACGCTCTCAGGTGAGGGCATCTCGGCTGACCCTGGCAAAGTCGGAGCGATCAAGGACTTCCCGACACCAGCCAACATCACCGACCTTCGCTCCTTCATGGGTTTGGTGAACCAGCTGGCGGAGTTCACCCCCGACATTGCCACTGCCGCTCAGCCCCTGCGCCCCCTGATGAGCCCGAAGAGGTCGTTTATGTGGACCGCTGACCATGATGAGGCTTTCCGCCGGGTCAAGGCTGCCCTGCTCAGTCCACCCGTCCTGGCCCCATTCGACCCTTCCCTACCAGTGATTCTACAAACTGATGCATCCCGCCTCAACGGTATTGGATACGCCCTCCTACAGGATCATGGCAACAACCGTCTCCGCTTAGTTCAGTGTGGCTCGAGGTTCCTAAGCGACCCCGAGTCCCGCTATGCCACCATTGAGCTGGAGATGCTAGCCGTGGTCTGGGCCATGTCCAAGTGCAAGTTCTACCTCGTCGGACTGCAACACTTCACCCTCATGACGGACCATCGCCCCTTCATCTCCATCTTCAACAACTACACCCTTGATGCGGTTGAAAATCCCCGCCTCCAACGTCTGAAGGAGAAAGTCGCACCTTACCTCTTCACAGCCGTCTGGCGCGCTGGCAGGTTGCTCTGCATCCCTGATGCGTTGTCATGGGCCCCTGTCAGCCACCCGACGCCAGAGGATGAGTTAGCATGTGCCGACGCCACGGTTCACCTCAGGTCCCTTGTGACTGTCAACGCCGCCGCCACCGACGTCAACTCTCCTTCACAGGACGCAGACAGGATTCTCCAGGAACTCCGAGACGCAGCCAGAGCGGATACTGTGTACATCCGCCTGCGTGAGTGCGTTACTTCGGGTTTCCCCACCAACCGCTACGACCTGCACAACTCTCTACTCCCATTTTGGAAACTCCGAGACTACCTGTCAGCAGATGGTGAACTCGTCCTGTACGGAGCGAGGGTTGTGGTTCCTGAAGCCCTCCGCCACTGCACCTTGGCTCGCCTGCATGATAGTCACAGAGGCGTAGAGGCCACTAAGCGTAGGGCGCGTCAGGCTGTTTTTTGGCCTGGCATCAACTCTGACATCGCCAATACAGTTCAAGCTTGTGAGCCGTGTCAGGTCTTACAGCCTAGTCAGCAGCAGGAACCCATGATCAACGACGACAACCCAACTAGGCCTTTCGAGTCTGTTTCAGCCGACTTCTTCGCTGTGGCGGGGAAATCCTTCCTCGTCGTAACAGACCGACTCTCAGGCTGGCCCGTTGTCGTACCCTGTAAAGGAGATACTACCGCTTCAAACACCATCAGGATCTTCTGCCGCTACTTCAGGGAAGTTGGTGTACCCCTCCGCCTACGTACAGATGGAGGCCCACAGTTTACTAGCCGTGAGTTCCGGGACTTCATGGAGCGTTGGGGAGTCAATCACTTGGTCTCTTCCCCACACTACCCACAATCCAACGGTCATGCCGAGTCTGCCGTCAAGTCCGTCAAACACCTCATACTGAAGACGGCTCCCTCAGGCAACATCGACTGTGAGGACTTTGACCGTGGACTGTTGGAGCTCCGCAACACCCCGAACTTCACAGGCCGCTCCCCGGCACAAATCTTGTATGGCCACCCACTACGGTCTTGTGTCCCTGCTCATCCCCAGTCCTTTACAGCAGAGTGGCAAGCCAAGGCCGAGGACTGTGACCGCCGTGCAGCCGCCCACACTGCGCTGGTGCAGAGAAACTATGACCAGCACGCACGCCCCCTTCCCAGGTTGAGAGTCGGCACCACAGTGCGGATCCAAGACCCGACTTCTCACCGCTGGGACAAGGTTGGGGTCGTCATGGGCTGCGGCAGGTCCAGGGATTATGAGGTTCGTCTCCCCAGTGGTAAGATATATTGGCGGAACCGTCGCTTCCTCCGCCCAGTGAATTCCCCTGGTGTTGAACCCCTCCCCCGTAACCCTGAGATCCCTGTGTCTTGCACGGACCCAGAAAGAGAGTCCTTCACTTCCCCCATGACCCCACGTAGGTCTGAAAGGCTCCTAGAAAAAGAGTCAGCTCGACAACGTCTTGCGAGCTTGAAGGGGGAGGAAGGTGTTGATATAGGTTAAGTGCACACACAACATATATACAGAGTGTACACATGCCTTAATCATATTGCAACATACATACATGTACTTTCAGGGCAATACTATCAGTGTTTAATATCACATGATAATATACCGTACTCTGTAGTATCGGCAGCGTTGCACCAAATATATCCGGCACCGCTGCACATGTTTTCATCAGTAACATCTGGTCGGCACTCAGCATAGCAGTGCCACCCCAGCTCTGTATATCTTTGGCTAATAAGAACCTATAAACTTATCTCTGGACTTTTATTCTACATCCTTGTGCAAGAAAGGATTATCAAGGTTGTTGTAGCTTCACATGACAACCATACAGCTATCACTGAGCTTCAGTACATTTGTCATGTCTCCTTTATTTATCCCACTAACCCACTTGAACACTTCTATCATATCCCCTCTAACTCTACGTCTTTCTAACGAATGTAAGCCAAATTTTTTAACCTTTTTTCATATGGTAGATTTCTAATATTATGAATAATTTTTGTCATTCTTCGCTGTACTCTCTCCAACGAATCTATGTCCATTCTGTAATAAGCACACCAAAATTGGACAGCAGAGGCCTAATCCATATGAGGTCTCACTAATGACAAGTAAAGTTTCAAGATAACATCGGCAGTTCTGTTACTTACACTATTGAAGCCCCCGCCGCTCACCAGGTAAATACAACATATTATAATAATACTATTAATACTATCGATTTAATACCTGACTCTGAAAACTGATGTGACATCTCCATCTTAAAGTATACATTCACCGTGGGCCGTTTTTCTGGTCCCTTTTTCCCCCCGTGTTTAGCACTATTAGTTTCGAGATTTTAAGACGTTCCGCCCATTAGTTTGGCGATTATAACACATTTCGCCCCATTTCTTTGTCAATATGTAGGCCTTTCGTGCTATCTAGGTGTCTATTTTTTCCCTGGCGAACGATTGTGAGCCTGTAATGTTGGAAGAACCGGCCTTCGGCCGGGAAATTTTTCTACTGAAAAATGTACAAATTAATCTAGAAGGGGCATCTAATGGATGTTTTTTTTTATATTTGATGGAGGTCTAGGGAGGAAACTAGAAAAATAATGAATACATGCAAAAATCGCCCAAAAAGTGAACCACGCCCCCTTAACGTGCAAGAAGTCGCCGTCACTCACCAGTACAGTACAATTTATTACACTATATTACATCATAGACTACAGTAGATCTGGACTTGACACAAAAATGGAACTTTGTAGGAAGGGACCCAAAATCGGAGAATGAAGTTCGAACCTCGAAACCTCTAAAATATCACATTTTCGCGGTTTCGAGGTTCGAACTTAGGGGTTCGTTTTCAGATTGTAGGTTCCTTACTGCAAAGTTCCATTTTTTTGTCAAGTCCAGATCTACTGTAGTCAATGATTACATTAATATGTAATACTAATAATTATTATGTATTTTTATTTTCCACCAACCAACTTCACCTCTAAACTCAATCAATGAAATCAACAAATACATGTGACACTCCAAGGACTCGAACCTAGGATACTCACATCGAAATTCCGCGCACTTATGCATTACGCTATCAAGACAGTTAATTTAATACCTGACTCTGAAAACTGGCGTGACATCTCCATCTTGAAGTATACATCCATATTGATGTGGACGATGTCACCGCCCCTCACCAGATCTGCCATCCTAGGCAGGTCCCGGGCGTATATCAGGTCCATGCGGTTAACCTCTTGCAACTCCCAGATCTCTCGGTAGATGCCGCTGGTGGTTGTCTGAGAGCAAAAGGCTGTAGTGCTATTTTTATTCCCGATTTTGCATTTTTCTCTGTTTTCTGTCAAATATTATATGCTATTAAGATAAGGAAGGGTATATGGAAATCAAAGGGTTAATTGAGATAGTTTTTACCCTCATAATTCCCTATGATCCTTCCCAAATGTATGAAATCGTCTAATGATAGCCAAAATGAACTGACACAATCTTCAGAGGGTTTATTGTTGTTGACGTTACCTTAAAAGCCTGTTCGTCCGATGTGCCTTCAGCAATAAGAATAGTGAGAGTGCTATCCCTGACGTCTTCCAGTGTCTGTATGGGCTGAGGAACGTATCTGACGGCCAACTGTGACATAAGGTTACCAGCGTAGCTCTTGGTCAGCACCAACGTCACTAACATCCACACCCCCACCATCACACGCTCCCACCACCACCAGCCAGTCGATTCAATCACATCTTGAGTATATAAACGTCATCAATACCGCTTATATAGGAAGGCACTCTCTTCTACCGAAAAATGCACACATGCTTCACGAAAGGGGTCTTGGAAACATCTTTATAATGTTGATTGAGGTCTGCTAGAGACTAAACAAACATAATTAAAATGTATTATTATGATAGGGGAAAAAAACAAACGAATAAAACAATAGAAACTCCCCTTAATGTCCCTTTATCTAGAGTTCACACAAATTATTTAGCAATATGGTATTCACAGAACTATTGCTTATGGTTGTACTTCTTACCATGGATAAAAAAACACCATCTGAGGAAGAGCACTTTATTGACAACGTTTCGCAGATAGTTTGATCGGTTCCATGTCATCTCAACCAGTAGCTCTCAATCAGTGCCAAATTAACCCAGACCAACCAAACCAGTGCCAAAATATAGTACTAACCTAACCTAACCGTATTGGTTGATTTGGTACTGGTTGAGAGCTACTGGTTGAAATGGTCTACTGGTTGAGTTGACCGGTCACCAGTTTCATCAGGTCCTTGTCAATAAAGGGCTCTTTAGTGGATCTCTCGCTTCTGAACACTAACATCATAAATCCATCCTTCAGGATGCTTTCAGTAAATCAAATCAGACCTATCCTTCCGCCGTTGGACTGGATGTGCTCCTTATACCTCAAAGACGCCTATTGGCATGTCCCTATCAACAAACGGTTCCAAAAGTTCCTCGCCATGAGGATAAGGCAAGAGACTTATGTCTTTCAGAAAATGCCTTTTGGGTTTAACCTGGCACCGAGGTTTTCACAAAATAGTCCGGCAAGCCCTTCTGCCATTATTGGCCCAGGGCATCATGGTGTTGTGGTATCTAGACGACTGGCTGGTGGTGGCGGAGTCAAGAGAGTTATGTCACAATCATGTCAACCAAGTAATCAATCATGTACAAACCCTAGGGTTCAAGGTGAACTTGGCAAAGTCTCTCCTTGTTCCTACACGGGAAATTCAGTGGATAGGGCTGGTCTGGGATACCGCCAATCTGACTCTAACTCAGACAATCGCCACAGATTTCGCAGGAAACTGTTTCGTTTTCTCCACAGTCTGAATACGACAAGGAAGGCGTGGGACTCCCTGGTCGGCTCACTCAACTGGATCCAATTAACTGTGAAGTTGGGCCGGTTGAAAGTAAAGAGATTAATCATGGAAGGCAACAAATTTTTCCCACTACTGCCGGCGGGAAAACTATGGCCGATTCCTCGATTAATTCACAACTTACTGTTGGTCTGGGCGAAGACCGAAACACTGTACTCTATGACAACTTGGGTTTCTCCTCCTCTTTCGGTATGGATAGACACAGACGCTTCCGGAACACTGGGGTAGGGGTATCAGTCCAATCTAGGCCATCAAGGGCAGGGCACTTGGGACCAGGGCATTTCATGGCACATCAACAAACAAGAGCTTCTAGTTCCTCTATATTTTCTCCAAGCCCACGGCTCGTCATTGCAAGGGAAATCAATAGCGTTTCGAATGGACAACTTAGTTGAAGTCCATTGCATTCAGAAACGAGGTTCAGTGAGGTCTCGAGAGTTGCTAATAGTGTCAGAACAAATTTTTGCTCTAGCCGAATCACTGAGCATTCATCTGCATGCTTCATACTTCTCAGGCGTGTCAAACGTTTGGGCGGATGCTCTGTCCCGGCGACGGAGCACCTTAGTAGAATGGGCTCTCAAACAAACCGTCTTCGACAAGATGATTGCCAAGCCTTACCGTCCACAAGTGGATCTGTTCGCATCCGAGGAGACTCACAAGCTACCTCTCTTCCTGACCCGCCAGGGGGTGACTCCGGCGGGGGGACCAGATGCATTACTGGAGGACTGGAACAAGTGGAATTCAATATATCTATTTCCTCCACCAGATTCTGTTCTAATGTGCAGGGTAATTCACAAACTAAGAGGTTACTGGGGCTTAGTCTCGATGATCGCGCCGTTATGGCCGGCTCAGGCGTGGCACCACCAGTTGAACGAATGGTGCAAGGACCCGGTGTTGCTCCCGGTCTCCGCATTCCACTTAGAGACAATTGGCAATCTTCAGACATCGCTCAATTTTGCCTTCTGGACATTCACAAGGCCAAATGGCTAGCTAAGTATGGGGAAAGTGTCACTAGTAAACTTATGAACCAATATACTATATCTACAAGGAGGCAATATCAATCACATTGGAAAGCTTTTACGAACTAGATTGTTGAGTCAGAGCAAACTGATGCCTCAGAAGCCCTAGTCTTCAAATACTTAGATTATTTATTTGAGCAGAAGCATTTTTCCGTTGTTACGAACAAAATCACTTATCTGCTATCAGAACCCCCTTCTTTGATCTCACTGGTCTCTCGATACTGCAGGCGGAGGAGAAAGGATTTATGAGGGCGTGTTTCAAGATCCGCCCACCACCACATCAGCTCATGCCCACCTAGTCGCTTGATAAAGCCTTATCTTTGCTTCAATCGCGCAAATACAATACTGCGCCAGCATTTTATTCATTACTTAAAAAGGCTGTGTTCCTGATGGCTTTAGCTAAAGGAAATAGGGTCTCTGAGCTGGGGGCAATGAGCAACGAACCTAATTGCCTTAGGTTTGGGAGACTGCAGACAAGGTCCAAATCGTGCCGTCTCCCACTTTTATAGCTAAGAATGAGCACTCTGATCATGTTTTCTCAGAATTTTCTGTTCCGACATTAAAACGTGGACACACTCATCACATTTTATGTCCAGTGGAGGCCTTAGTTAAGTTTATGAGGGCAGCTCACCCTCGACAACCAGGCTTTCTGTGGGTGAACCAGGCAGGTAATAGTGTTACTAGGAGAAAATTGGCTTCTATGTTAGTAGATATTATTAAAGAAAGTAATCCCGGCGTAGTGGGCAGGGCCCACAACATCAGGAAGTGGGCCGTCTCTCTTAGATTTTTACAAAATTTCTCTATAGACGACATTGCCAACACTCAATTGTGGGCATCAAACCATACTTTCCTTACACGATACCTGTCGGTTGCTCTAGACAAGCCAAAACGTATCTGTGTAGCTTTACGACAGAAGGTCTCGTAGGCTCTGTGCTATTATTTATTAAGGTTAAGGCGAGAAAAAGGGGGGGGGGGGTGGCAAATAGCCCGAAGCCCCACAGAACCCTTCCGCCGGAGATTGTGATAAATCACGAGCTGTGATCGAACTGATATGACGGTTCAAAAGTTTTTAATTTTGTTTTAAGAAATCTATCATAGTTGCAACTATATAGGATTAATAGAATGTACAAACATATATACACTGTACAAATATTGTTAAGATTAGAACAATATTTCAAAGAGTTAATAGTTCTAAGTAGGGGCACATGGATGTTCCCAATTTATCATGTATAGATCTTAAGGTAAAAGATCTGGTCATGAGCAAGCAGACTTTCTTCGAAGTCACGCTCTGCTTGCAATCTTTTATATTTTTTATACTATTTATTGTTTGTATACAATAAAACATAAAAATGTTATGCGGCTTATTTTTGTCCTGAGGTTAAGGTATTGTTACGAATGTCCCCCTCCAGTCTTGGTACTCAGGCAATATCGTCAATGATGAAGGGGCCACAATTAAATTAAAGGTTTGATTCCTGGAGCAAAGTAATGAAAACCTAATATTTAGTAGGGTCCCGTAATCATTGACGATGCATGGCCCTCCCATCCATCCCCTTCCCATTCGTTGATTTTCTAGTGAGTCTTGATATATCAGTGAAGGAGGAAATGGCCGCTAGGGGGCCTGCGCTTGGGCGCTGCGCACAAGAAATCCACGCATGGAAAGCCATAATATAACTGATATTAAGTTAAATTTTCTTTTTTATTTTCTACGAATTTGTTTTCTGTAGGGTACCCAATCATAAGAACGATTCCATAAGAGAATTAAGTGTGGACTTATGAGAGTACTCCCTGACCCTTCCGTGCGGGAGATTCAAAACTGCTGCCGCGGGTGTTGAAGGGAGACTATTATATTAATAGGCAATATCGTCAATGATTACGGGGTCCTACTAAATATTAGGGTTTCATTACTTCCCTCCAGGAATCAAACCTATAATATGGGTAGGGATCTCGTTAGGGTTGCCATGGGTTGAGGGGGTCTTTGCCCCCCCCCCCCCCTCCCTACCATTACTTATTGAAATCAGCATCTATGTTGACAGTAGAGGGCCTGTTTATGTTTTACTCCACAATTTTGGCGCCACCCCCGTCGACAGGAAGTTTTGTTTTTACAGTTCTTTATATTAGGTCCCATATAATTCATTTGTGACGGTAATGACATATACAACAATGCAGTATGGTACAGTCGCGCTAATAAGTAATGTCTCGGCACCAAGTATGTTTTGATCAATAATTGGTATCAGCAATATCTAAGCTTCATTTCTTCATATCAAGTGAAATATACAAACATGTTCCTACACTTAATTACCCACCCTATTCAACATCTGACAGACATTAATACAGCACAGAACAAGCCAGACATAATGACAGCTGGGACATGACTTATTAGCGCGACCGTACATAAGAAACCTAAAGAACACGTGCATTGTTTATTTATAACTTTTGTTTTCCTACCCCAGAAACATTTTGAAAATTTATATTTAGTTACCTGTATTATTTTGTTTTCTATGAATAATGGTTTAAAGAAAACGAAATTAGGAACACTAATATAAATGTATTTTCTTCATTATAGCCCTCTCAGTATAATACAAGTTATACAACCCTTGTCTATGGAAGATTAGTCATGCCACAAGAATGTCGAATTACTGATTGTCTGATTACTCGAAAAGTTGAGCGTCTGTATGCCCGGGATTGGTCTTCCATAATTAGGCTTCACTCACGTACGTCAATGTAAATACTCCAAAAATATATGGTTGGCTGGAGACTTCAACTAATATATTTTTTACGAAAGTATGCAATTATGAACTACTGATTAGTAGGCTACTGTACAATACGTAAATCCTCTAAAATACAAATAGTGAAATGTTTATTCTAATATAAGTAGAGAACAATACTTATGGAAATGGTCTATGGGCACTCAAGATAAATAGTTACTTCAAGGTTGAATGCTTGTAATAAACGACTTTAGTATGCCCGATAATTCAGTTAAGAGAAAATGGTAGCGCTCGTATTATACAATTCCCAATTATGAATATCATTGCTATGAAAATCACTAAGCATGACTAATATGGTGTGTATGGTTGTTGTGGTGAGGGAAGAACTTCTATTATAAAATCTCTCTATTATCTCTATCAAGAAGAACAAAACATAACAAGTTGAATTTAATATATGAACATAAGGATAGAACATGTGTATTGTTTTCCCAAGTGGAAATTGACTTGTGGCAAGAAGG